>JANIJI010000017.1:3105000-3235000 GCA_024500535.1 Leptonema lineaticorne
TATGGAATTTAATTTTTCTATATCTACATATAAATATATCACTTTTTGAGAAATAGAGAGATAAATTACAGTTTGTCTATTATGATAATTTAGATACTTTTTTTAATAGCATGGATTCATATTCATTTTTTTTAATAGGACACACACACACACACACACACACATATATATATATGTATATATATATATATATATATATATATATATATATATATATATGCAAATATTTTCGTGTGAAAATTTGAAGAAAGTCTAAGTATTGATAGCATCAGTAAGCTCTCACTTATACGTGAGCGACACATAAAAACTTGAAAAAGCTAATGACTCAAGATAAACATATTCAAAAAGGATATGATCGATAGAAAGTCCACGACGAAAGAAAGAAAAAGAAAAAGAAAATTCGTAAATAAGTCGCGTGCCAGGTGAAAAATCGCTCGAACATCGCATATAAAATGAGCAAAATCCTCGAGAAAACTGTCTGATGAATATGTATATGATATATTTGTGATGAGTTGAAATAATGAAACGTGATATAAATGTGTAAATTATATATATATATATATATATATATATATATATATATATATATATATTGAATCAGCATAATTAATAAATCAAGTTTTTTTTCATATCTGATTTGGTAAGAAGTATTATTGAAGTTTCAGCATGTTTTATCGTAATCAAAACTGTATAATACTTGTTATGCTATCAGATAATGCCATATAACAACGATAACAGAAAATTAGAGTAATATTATATCATTTAAAATTGAAAGTTATTTTAAATCTGTTATTTTCATTCCTAAATGTTGTGTAATTTTATTTCATCCTTATTAATACAAGAAGTTTTGAGAATTTGTAAATTAAAAATAATAATTTCATATCAATGATACTTATTTCATATATAATATATAAAAAAATATTTGTGTTTTTATATATGTTCAGATATTAGAGAAAAATAAATAAAATATTTTTTCTATACAAATAATTTATTTCTTAATAAATATTTTAATAAATAATAACAAGTACAAGTCAATAAATAATGGCTTAGTCTTTGAATTTATAATCTACAATGTTTATAAATAAGCATTATAGGCCATGTCTTGAGCATCTTCAAGAGACCTATGGTAAGGTCCATGATGATGATGATCCCAGACAGGAGCTGGAACGTGTTCCAAATGATGATCGTGATGAGGATAGTGGATTACTTCATAATTGACTACCTTTGGTTTGGTGAATTTGAAGATAACCATGGCGCCTAAAAAAAAACAATAATAACATCATAATATTATTATATATATATATTAAAAGTATATATATATGTATTATACCAGAAAGCACAATGGAGATCAATCCAAGTGTGAGGGCTTTCCATGTTTTCAAAGCAATAAGAGCTAAGGCGAGGGGAACCAACACTGAAGCTTTGAATTTGAGACCAAGCAAGAAAGGCATCATAACTTTCTTTACAAATCCACGACCTATTTATAATATTAAATTAAATTAAACCATAGAAAAAAATCTGATTAATATATATATATATATATATATATATATATATATATATATATATATATATATATATATATATATATATATATATATAATCAGATTATAATTAATACCTTCAACAACATTTCCATCAGATAAAGGAATATCGAGTTCCTTTGGTAATCCTTGAAGAAGAGATCTTGGTACATATTCTCCAGCTGTTCCAGAAGTCAAATCTTCTGGTATTTTGATCTTGAGTGTGTGTGTAGCCAAGAAACTGTCAACTTTATCGAATAATTTGTACTCTTCTGCTTTATTATCTCTGGATTCATCAACGAAGCCAGTTCTAACAATGGTCATGTCGTTCGTGATTTTGATTTCATCTTGATCTGCCACTCTGCTGAGCCAAGATAGTGCTTTCGGTTTAATGCACGTGGTAGAATATTGATTTAAACAACCATGATATATATCGTAGGCCAATTGAGTAGCTGAATCATCGTAGGCATTCGCTACAGTTACTGCTACGATGGCTAGTAATACAAACAATTTAGCCATATTGTATGTCTTGTATGCAATTGTCTGTTCTGAACAGTGACCCGTTGGCGAATGTGTTCGTCTTTAGGTCAGGGCTTGGTTTTTATATGACCGTTTAAAACGCGTCACTTTGATTTTTCATCGTAGTCCAGTCCGTTGAAGACACCTCCTCCACCACCATGTATGTTGTCGAGGGAAAATTGGGTTTTGAAACGTGTCCAGAATCGTATAACATCGTCACAATGAAATCAATTTTATTAAAAGCGAGAAATTCATAGTGACACGTGATTTTTTTTTTGTGTGTGTGTGCATCGTTAACATTAATATTATTACGTATATTTTTTCATCATAAAGATTTGTTAATATTATTTTTTACAGATTTTCAGTGATAAACAGCACAGTCACTATTGGTTTAAAATTTATTTCATTTTAAATCATTAACTAATTCAATAATAACACTGATTATTATTATTAATTATAAATGCTTTTATGTTACATAAATTTTAATTGTGAAATTTTGAAAATATTGTTCTACACTTCTTCACTATTAATATATGGTTTTCAGAATATAAAATTGAAAAAAAAGTATTATAAAATATTTGAATGTCTAATTAAAAAACTTAATCAGGATGTGAAAGTTTGAATTCGTATTTATATTATTTCATAAAATATTATTGTAATTTTAAAGGAAGGCATCAAATTTGGTTTATTTCATTTAAAAAAGAAGTCGATTTCCTTGTTTGTCTTTTTGTTTAAAATATATTAACCTACTTAATAATTCTCACAATAATGTTTGTGAATATTGTCCAGTCGTAACCATAAAAAATATGTGAGTATAGGAAAAAAATGTGCCGCTACATTATTGTAAAACAATTGCGTGAAATGCCAACATTTAATATGCAAAACTTGTTTTGATTGTGTTATTAAAATTGTATATAAATCTTTGGAATTGTTTAAAAATTTTGATTATCGATGTTTCTATTTGGTTACAGCATCTTATAAAATTTGTTAATAAATAATAAATATTTATTTATTTTATGAAATGAAAGATAGATATTTTAATGTGTCATATAATTTTATTTCATTCACACAAATAAATAGAATACAATTTTTCAATGATAAAATTATATATATATATATTAAGCTTAAAATGAAACCGAAGTTTACTCTTGAAATGACTACGAAGTATTAAGTGTCTCATGTATTCTTCATAAGGCTTCACTTTCCATTCTTCAATACGAATAATAATGAGAATGAAATTTCAATTAAAATTTACAACAATATAATATAAATTATCGTACGTTAACTATATGATATAAAAATAATATCTTAATTTTATTTCATTTCTATAGAAATATATTTTTTTAATATACAATATAAATAATAAAATAAATATATTATAGGTAATTAAATATTATATTATATATTGCAGACATTTAGAGGAATTATTTTTAAAACAGTAAATTATTAAATATACAAATAATTTATTTTTTGTTCAAAGGAAATTTGACATAATATAAATATTAATTATTCGTTATATTTTGAGCATATTTATTATATTTACAATCCATTGATAAATCGCAAATATATATATACAACGAGATTTACTTTTTCCATCATCTAAATTTCACAAGTTTAAAAAAAAACATGGTCACTACATAAATATTTTTAATTATTTTTACAAATTCTTAATATTAATTCTATCCCATTTCCATTTTAAACACCGTAAATTCAAAATATTAAAAAAATATTTTGAATATATTAACAAATATTTACAAATAAATAAATATATTATGTTATTATTATTTTTAAGTAATAATCTAAAGAGAAAATTGTATAGGAATTATTTAGTTATAATTATTCCTATTTACATCAAAACGCACAATTTTCAATTAACATGGCTAGATTAAACAGTTATAATTACAACAATTATGAAAAAAAACTATTTACAAAAATTAATAAAATGTTAAATGTTATTCAAAAACAGTATCCAAGATGTAACCGAAAAGTAAACCCTTTACATAAAGAAAAAAAATAATTGATTCATTAAAAAATATGTACGATTAAAATTAGATTTTTTAGTACAAAAACAATAAGAAAACATCATAAATATTAATAAAAGAAAATCCCTAAAGAATTTGACTATTAATAACTCGTCTTAGAAATATATACATTTGAAAACTTTCACTAGCGACAATTACAATAAATAAATAAATAAATAAATAAGTAAAATTAGTACAATAAATGCAATAAACGTGGTTAACCAATTTATGTGCTTGGCACTTGTGATTTTACGAATAATAATTTATTCGTTGAAATATTTATATATATATATATATATATATATATATATATATATATATTTGAATAATATATGAAAATATAGTCATTACTCAGTTCACTATTCTTTATCAGAGTTTCTTCATAAATTGTAGCATATAATTGAATATAAAATATCAGTCCGTAAACAGCGTATATACATATATATATATATATATATATATATATATATATATATATATATATATATATATGTATGTATATATAGTTTATTTTCTTGTTAATATTTTTAGAAATTAAAAAAAATATTTTATTTCTTCTTTTTCTTTTTGGATTCAGTATTTATAGCACAATTTGGATATAAAACTAGACAGTCTTTCTGATCTTGGCCATCTCTTGCAGCCTGGACATATCTATAAAATCTTATGGCAACTGTGCTTCCCGGTACCGGTTTCTGTAATTCATTGGCATCTCTGAAATAATAACAAAAATGAAATTGTTAATCAATTATCGCTTCCATATCACAATTACACGTCATATATATTGAGGTTTTGTGAATGGAATTTGATTTTTATTACATTTATACACATCAAATGCGTACGAGTAACGGTTTTTTGTTTTGCGTTTTTAATTGGCGATTGAGGGCACAATTTTCGATAATATTGGATATAATCATATATTATATAAGAAAAAAACACCAATTTCTTGGTAATTTTGATAAAACTTGTTATTTTGATAAAACTTGTTATTTCTAAATTAATTTGCAGAAACAAAATTGACCCTACTGTTTTGAAATTGCTCAATATTAAAACTGGGTCCATTTTATGACCTACTGTATTGGAAACAAGATTTATTTACTATATATATATATATATATATATATATATATATATATATATATATATATATATACATATATATATATATATATATATACACACATATATATATATATATACATATATATATATATATACATATATATATATATATATATATATATATATATATATATATATTATATAGCTTGTTCCATAAAGAATAGTATGCATTTTATATTTTAAATTCTTAATAAATGGTATGAAAATTATATATAAAATGGATAAAAAAAATCAAACACAGGTTTTAAACTTGTAAGTTGATATAAATCGAAGTATGGTTTATTAAATTATGCTATATTGATTTATTTATTAAAAGTATGGTTTTTATTTAATTTATACGAATGATATATATATATATATATATATATATATATATATATATATATATCGTTCGTATATTATTTAAATTTAGAACGTTATTCACAAAAAAAATATTTGAATAAGGGATAATATTGTATTATATAATAACTGATAGTTTAGAATGTAAAAAAAAACATTTTCCTAGCGATTCGTTTTTTTATTATTTTCAATGATTATTTATACATTTTGTACTAAACTTTTTTTTGCATTAATGATAGTTAATTATCATAGCATTTGCATAAAAATTCGTGATATAATAAAAGCTATATATCGTAACGAAAGTCGCGTTACCGGATCGTTAAACCTTAAGACGACGCATTCCGAAAATAAATATACAATCCGAATATTCGCTTATTATAAATACGTATAACATATAATAATGCCAATTAAAAATATTTTCAAAGCTAAAACAGCAGTGAAATCAACACTGTTTCGGATAACAGTAATACGCTGACCGATATTTTCACATTCATGCTAATTTAATTTTCGAAGGCGAAATTATAGAACGTCGGTTTCGGTTTACCGATTGCAAGAAAGTGAATCATATTTTCATCTGAACGTCGATAATATTGGCATTTATGTCTTTTCGAACCAAGACACGCTTATTTGCATCTTGGATGCGTGTGAAATCGAAAATCGATACGTTGTCGTGAGAAATTTTATTAAAAAAAATGTATTGGAAGTAATGAATATTGCTTTGATACAAAACTTTATCAAATATTATATATATATATATATATATATATATATATATATATATATATATATATATATATATATATATAACACTGTGATCAAAAAGTAAGGTAAATTTGTATATAAAATGTAAATTCTGTATTTATTCTTCTAAATCAATTTCGTCCCCTTCAAAGTAATCCCCGTTCGATAAAACGTACTTTTGCCAACGCTTTTTCCAGTCCTCGAAATAGTCAGAATAATCTTTTTTCGGTATTGCCTTCAAGATCTTTTTCGATTCGGTTTTTATCTACTCAATCGTGTCAAAACGGCGTTCTCGTATTGGCCGTTTGAGTTTGCCGAATAGCCATAAATCGCAAGGAGCCAAATAAGGCCAATACGGTGGTTGTGAAATGATAAAAAATCGAGTTTTTGACAAAAAATCGCGAAGAACTAATGCAGTATGACATGGTGCATTATGGTTATGAAGGAACTAAGAGTTGTAAAAATACGTGTAACTCGGTAATAATTAAACATTTTGACAAAGAGATGCTTGGCTAATGTTATAGACATTCCTACAAATCTAGGAAAAAAATTACAATTTACCTGCCTTTTAAATAAGTTTTTAAATAAGTGACAATATATTAGTTGAACTTGAACGACAAATAAACGAAATAGGAAAGTTAAGAAGTAGGATGTGGTTGAATGTTGATATGTGCTGTGTCATGACTTTCTCTAAGTTTTTTTATTTAAGCTACATCGAGATACTTGTCCTTAGAAAATTTGCTACAAATAATATGTTATTATTCTATTAGTAATAATTATGACTGAAAATATAATATGTTTATTTAATATTATGAGGTTTATTTCGTAATTAATTGAAAAAATATGGTATTTATGCAAATATTTATATATGAAAACATTTAGTTTTAAATTATCGTAAACATTTGAATCACTACATAAAAAATATAAATAAAAATATTCAATTAATTCGAAGAAATGATTGAGAAGCGCCGAATTACATGAAATTTATATAAAATGTATTAGATATAGAAAAATACATTTATTTTAATAAAAATTGTATATTAAAATAAATTATAAAATAATTAATTATTGTAAGTAATAAATATATTAAATGGTCTTTATATAAATTTTATTAATAATACATACGGATTTATGAAAAATTGTTTTATATATAAATTAGTTTAGTCAATTATATTAACAAAATGTATTAATGCAAAAAATGATTTATTTAATTTTGAATCATTAGCAATTTTGTATTAAGATATATAATTACCAGTATTAAATAATTAATTATTTATATATTATATAAGTAATTAATTGAAAAACCTTTATTATGAAAATTGATTATATGACATTATTTTTTCTTTAAAAGAAAAAAAAACTTGAGAAACAATTCAAAATATTTACATCAATTTAGTCTAAATCAAGTATGTATTTATTAATAAGTACTCGCGTCAATCATTCGTTATAAAAGCCTTAGAAATTAATTAATGACCGTCAGTGCCTTTTATAATTATATTAATTAATGAATAATATTAATAAAAATGCACGGTAACATTTTTATAAACGTAGATTTATTTTGAATATCGTGCTAATTGAATGCAGTTAAACAGTTTTCTAAGTGAAAATTGTTCTAAAAATTGGATAAATTAGAAAATGTGCTGAATATACCATATATATATATATATATATATATATATATATATATATATATATATATCAAAATATTTTTATTCAGTTAATTTTTTTTTATTTTTCTCTACTAAACATAATACTTAAAGTCAAATGAAAAATCATAATTAATCACGATATATAAATATATCAAAATATTATATCAATAATAATGAAGAAAATATTTAAGTATGATATTCGATATTCATCGAAAATCGAAATTGATATTGAAAATTATAAATTTTAGACCAGATTTGGATTTATATATAAATATTTAATAATTTATTTTATATAATAAAACATCTATAGAATATAACTGCAGGTCACGGGTTCAAATTTAAAAAAAAAATATTTGACGCACACTTTTTACCTATTTTATATCAATACTTATATATATATATATATATATATATATATAATATTTTTTAATATTCATTTTTAAAAATGCGTATAAAATTTAATCGGTTTTAATTTACAATATACAAGTGTGTTGCTATTGGACAATTAAAATTCTTAATTAATTCAATATGATTTTTATGAAACTATAACATATTGAAATTAATATCGATATTCAATATCATAAATAAACTGTAACTCGGTACAATCGATAGTGAAATAGAAAAGTAAAATCGATTATATATATATATATATATATATATATATATATATATATATATATATATATAATTTTATATATACCTGCTCAATTCATTTGATATTAAATTGCTGTGAGGTGAAAATCTAGTTGGATTTTTATACATAGAACAGACCAGTCTTTCTCTGCATGGTTCATCATTGAAGTTCAAACCTCCGAATATATGATCGACCTTTTGTATAATCGGAGTATAGAACGGATCATAAATCGGAGTCGATATTTCGTTTTTCAATATCTGAAAAATGAGAAAAAAATATATATATCAAATTAAGTAATCATAAAAAAAGCGTGTCATTTTCATAACTGTCATGTAATAGACGATAACGGTCATCTTACGAAATATTATGAAAAAAGCGTAACATTTCCTCAATTTTTATCACTTTACTACGGATCCATTAGGTTGTATATATGTCGTTATATATATCGTCGTCGTCGTCCGTTATTTGTTAGTTAAATTTTGTTTCCTATTGTTATATATCGCGATCAAACTGCTAATTGCAGTTAAACCGTTAAAATGCGATCGTGTTCATACGTAAGATGTATTGGATAGATAGATAGAAGAAAATAAAACAGAACCACCCGATGCATTTTTAAATCTTTACGATGTAAAACGTTATAATTGGATAGTCGTATGCGACGTTATTTTACACTCTGTTAAATTAGAAAAAAATAAATAATTGAAATGCATGTACGTACATTAAAAGTTACCTGTTTTTAAACGGTACGAATTTAACGGCGACGACCGTTGTTATCTTTTAACCGATATACGTGAAGTTAAATTTTTTGTTGTTTATTTTTTTTTACTGTTTGCAGTGTTTCGACTGAAAGAATTGAGTAATTTATATATGAATTACGCTGTAAAACGTGCGGTGTGTGCATTTTTTCTTTTCAGATGAAAAAAAATCGAGTCGTAAAATAATTTTTAAGCGTAATATTTATATAAAAAAAAATTGAAAAATTATTTTTCCAAGAAAAAAAAACGATTTTTATTTCAATGTATTAAAATTGAATTGAATTTTTAATATGAAAGTAGTTTAGTTAGAAGATATTTATAGAAAAAAGGGTGAATTATATTTTTTTTTTACAGTAAAATTGCAAGGTTTGAGAATAGTTAAATTAGCGTTTTGCAGTATTTTGTTAACAATTACAACCTGTTGTTTGTTTAATTGCTGCTGAAGTGCGTTTTTTTGTTCGGATTGTTTTTTAAATATGTCCTGAGCTTGTTGTTGTTGTAATTGAGCCACTCTTAATTGTTCATGTCGTTGCGCTGCTCGCATCTGAAAAATGTATTAAAAATATATTAGCAATAATATTATATGTATATTATTAAATATTTATTAATGTGTTTTATGGATGTCTGTGCAAGATAAGATAATATTTCATGGAAGTTATTTATATTAAAATTAACAGAATTATTTATAAGATTCTTTTTTTTTGATTTGATACGGTTTTTTTTATACAAATATATAAAATAAAAATAGAAACATAAAATGCGATGTTTCATATTATGAGCGTTTGCGTGACAAAATTACACATATATGACATGGAGGAAAAAAAAATAGGTAATGCGTCTCAGTTTTCACAATTTGAATAAAGATAAACGATGTCACTAACTAGTTATTCTTAAACGTCGAAATGCTGCACATAAAATGAAATTAAAGTTAGAAAAAAAAATATATAAATAAAATAAATACACGAAATAATAAAAAGAACCGGTAGCGTAAACAGAGCGAAAAAGTACGCGAACGATATCAAAAAAACGATTTCATATTAAACAGACGACGATGACGATGTTGATGATGAAGAATTAGAAGATGATAATTTTATGCTGATTGATCGTCAATTTTACTTTTAATACCGCGCAATGTAAACTTTTACTTTAACGAAATGGAAAAAAAAAAAATAGACGAGCGTAACGATCATTTTAATAATATACGATATTATGCGTTTTTAACATAATTAATGATAAGAATGTTTATTGATAATCGTGATCGAATGCGACGAGGAAAAAGTGAAATATCCGTTATATCGTCGTTGTCGGTATTTTTTTCATACTGCATCGACGAACGTTTTTAACTGTAATTTTTCAGATACGACGCTTTTCATAATTTAAATTTAGCCTCATGCGTTATATGCGCAAAAGAAATATTCGCATATTCAGCGTTTTTCTAATAGTGAAATGTAATGTATTTCATGTAAATCAGCGTTTTTCAATTAATATTATAATATATATATATATATATATATATATATATATATATATATATATATATATATATATATATATAGAATTATTCAAAATATAATAATATATTTGATGGCTTTGCATACAACTGGCGATATAATCATTTATAAAAAAATCAAAGTTTAAAGTTGTAGATTCAAGATCATTAGAATAAAGATGAATGAAAAAAAAGTATGTCGGATCAGTTTTATATTTATAAGATATTTCTGAATTTAAGATTAATCAATTAACGAAATTCAATTTCAATCGTTCCATTCACGCATTTTACCGTAGTCTATTTTGATATTTTTTTTTTATTTTCACTTTTATATATTATATATTATAGTAGAGTATAATAAAGAATAATAATTAATATATGTAATTATTTAAATAAATTAAGTTCACAAATCGATGTAATTAATATTATGCAATATGCGATGATCGGTTTTTATATATATAAATTGAATATAATTTGTAAGTTGAAAAATATTCTAGCGAGAGTTTATTTAAAAAAAAATAGCACTTCTAAATTCAGCGTATTAGCACTGTGATAAATCAGTGACGAGGACAATTTTTTTTTATGGTGTGAATTCGACATTTTCGAGTATCGTTTTGGGAACAGTTCACCATATATGCAAATGAATGCGACAACTTTCTTTCGATACACGAACTTGAATAATATATATATATATATATATATATATATATATATATATATATAAGAACCGAGACGTTCGGGTCAACAATCCGTCGTACAAAGTGCACAAGAAAGAAATGTTGCATGTTAGACATTGAAACTTCCCCATTTTGTGTTTCAGTCAGTGCAAGTAGTCAAACTTGTAGTCGAGCCGGTAAAGACCTCAATCCGGCGTCCGGTTACTAGAAAACGTCTAGTACTTGCGCAAGCAATTAAATAACCGAAAACTAGCCTCGTTTAAAAGCGATCGCCGTTTATAAACAACGAATTTTTAGAAACGTTGAATATTCGTATTTATTTACAAGTAAGCTGTGATAAATTAACGGGCGGTCAAAAATATCGTTCATGATTACGATCGTTATGATAATGCAAAAATTGATGTCTTTTTTTATGAAATATATAAAGAAGATTTAAATATATATATATATATATATATATATATATATAATATTAATATTTTAAAATTATATAGGAATATATAATATAATAAAATTTAAGATTTTTATTCGGGTTTTAAGTTTCACCGCTCATTGATGTTTCCAATATTAAATCAATTTGAATATTATAAACGAAAATTGATTGCATAAAATTATATCATATATAACACAACACAAGCAAAATTAGACAGTCTTTAAAAATCATTCTTTATATTCGCATTATTATGATATTTTTCAATATTATTAAAATTTTCAACACAACAGCAGTGTTATATTCATTTAACAACAATCATTAAATTATTATAAAGCATTATAACCACTCAAGTCTTTGTAGCGATTCATTATTTATGCGACACTTGATGTTTGTCCTCGTATAATTTCCATAATACATATAAAAAAATTAATATACAACGCACGTTAAATAGAGCAAAACTACAGTAAGGAAATATTTATGCATTTTTTTTCAAGATGACATTTGTAACATATTTTATTCAATTAAGATACAAATATAACATATATATATACTTTGTTGAAGTAAAAAACATCGTATACATATATATATATATATATATATATATATATATTTTTTTTTTTTATTTCATCTCAACTTTGTAAAGAATTTATACGACACGTTCTTTACACGCAAATTTCCCTTTACACCGCTAGAATGTAGGCTGTATTAGATTTAGACTAAAGTGCCATTATACCGGATTCGTGTTTCGTAAAATTTGTGCTAATGTCACGAACGATGCGTATATAAAATGATATTTATTACGTACCAGAACTTCCTTTTCAATTTGGGCGTTGATTTGATTAGGGGTTTTTGCGCTGCCATATATCGGTCCTTGTAATATAGGAGGCTTATTTCTGGACAAAAAATAATAATATATTATGAAATTTATATATATATATATATATATATATATATATATATATATATATAAGAATTTGATTGGCGAACGATTATTAATATTCAATCTTTGAGATTATTATTTTTTAAATATTGAATAATATTACGTCGTTTATTATACAATATATAAGTATTACAATGTATATATAAAATTATTTTTAAACGATTAAGTCGTTAAGTTAACGCTTAATATTCATTTTAAATATTAAAAAAAAATACAGCTATGTATCATTGTTTCGAGTGAAAAAAAAATTATAAATAATTTTTATTTTAAAATATTGCATTCAAAAATAAGACATTAAACGTTTTATAATTCGGTTATTATAAATGTTAGAATGAACTATTTATTTTTGCACACGAATAAATAAAAATAAAAATAAAACTGTAACTAGTAAATTATTTTCCGTCATTTATATTAGCGGTACTTAACCTTTTTATTTCATCGGGTGCAATTTACTTTTTTTTCGATTTTAAGCGGATCACAATGTAATAACATCAATGATTTAGATGTTTAATATAATTTTAGATAATTAAAAAAAAAATACCTTATAGGAGGCGATTCGGATGTCGCAGTTGCCCTTACGTATCTTTGATCATCGAAAACGATAGGATTTGGTTTCGTGAATGCCGAATTAACCCCTGGACTTGTCGAAGGTCCTAATCCCCAAGAGCTTATAATGCTGGCATCTTCAGGTTTCGGACTAAATTCGGAACCGGTTCTGTGAATGTCTCCGCCGCTGATATATCTTAAAAGCACATTAATTAATTAATAACACTCTTTCAAGTACTAGAATCAATTATGATGAGTAGTCAAAAAAATTATACGAGAAAAAATAGACGATATAAAACATTTTAGCTGTTATGTGGTGCTTGTTTAGAAATTTTATTATTGAAAAATCTAGGCTATTAATGACACACTTATTTTTAATGCGAACTCGCGTTTATAACTTAATTCGTCAATTGCGTTAATGAATTTAATCTATAATATAAAAAAAATATAAATAATATAACGATGACGGCATACAAAATATTTAGTGTACGATGTCTTAGTAATAAAATTATGATTATTGAAGTAACAGTTATTTCATCACATTATAATAATTTACATTTCATAAAGTTTATCAATGAAATAATGATGCGAAAAAAAAACTAATTTCGATTCGGGTTATTGAATTCTGGGTCAGGTCAATTAGTATAAATTATCTTGTAATGAAAATATTTTTAGGAAGCTCACGATAATCAGTAATCGTAATACATTTCTTTTAAAGCATTAAAATAAATTTACGGTATATATTAGAATTTTTATGATATATATATATATATATATATATATATATATATATATATATATATATATATAAAGTTTTGATTTTAAACATGGTTTTGATATATTTTACAAGAATATTCCTTGAAAAATGCCATAGCGGCACTTTCAAATAAATATTTTTTTTTAATATTAGCAATATACCGTTTTTAAAAGTAAAGGGCTAAAATGTTTGATTTCAAAATTTAATTACCCATATATCTAAAGATTGTATGTAACGATAAAATAATCGATTTATTTAGTATGTGTTCCGGTTTTCGATGTATCATATATCGGTCGTCTCCAACCGCTATCGACAAAATGAGAAATATTTTAACGTTAAATCAAGAAATGCACAATATTTCGAATGCTAATGTCTTAGGATTTCAATATATATATATATATATATATATATATATATATATATATATATATATATATATATATATATATATATATATATATATATATATATATATATATATATATATATATATATATATATGTGTGTGTGTGTGTGTGTGTGTGTGTGTGTGTAAAAAAAGACTTTTCTTTAGTGGAATGCCTTTCACCGTGTACTCCATGAGTGAGTCTTTTCACGTGATTTAAGCGCAACGGTGTTTAACTGAGCGTAAATGTCTTTAGGAAGACACGCGTCTTTTTATTGTGGACTCGTGCTCTATAGTAAAAATAAAATTATCCCGCAATAAATCATCGTGATTATAATAAATAAAAAAATAAAAGGGCATTTTATAATGCGCGTCAAAAATTAAAACGGTTAATTTTTCATTGTTTGTAAATGTTGTTAAATGATATTTTATTTTTCGAGTTTTACGTTTCACCGCTCGTTGATGTCTCCAACGTGAGAAAACTTTTAATATTAAAATAATTTTATTCAATTTTCATGAAAAAAATATTCAATGTAATAAATTAATAACAATAAATATTTCGTTTTTTTCACTATTATTAAAATAGTAAATATTGGACATTAATTGCAAACTATTAGAATATTAATCATTATTCTCAATAGAATTATATTACTGAATACATTTTTTAATATTTTCAGCTAATTTTAATAAAATTAATATTAATCGAACAAACTAAATATAAAAATTAAACGATTCTAAATTTTAAAAATATATATATGATTGTTCTCAATTCATTTTTTATATAATCATTTTATGAATTAATTGATAAACTTATTCATGAAATATGCTTATATATTATTTTATATTTTTATAAAAGAAAAATAGTGAAATCAATAACGGTCAAAAAATATGCAAACAAATATTTAACAGCACACAGCAATTAAGCAGTAATTAATTCATATATCGCCTTATAATATATATATATATATATATATATATATATATATATATATATATATATATATATATATATTTAATGTGAAAACAAAGTTTGAAAATACAAAATCAAAAGCGCTAACATAGTATTAATTAAAATATAAGCGTATACAAATAGATAAACTGGGAAAAGTAAAAGAATTAATAAATAGAGAAAGTATAGTGATTTTAACAGAGCATATCAGAAATAAAAAAATAAATTTAATAATATACGTCAATACAAAAAAAAATCGATTGTTAAAATATATTAAAACTCGTTTAATGGATTTTTACAAAGTCTTTATATATAAGTCTTTATATATTATATAGCGATAACAATAAACTACGTTTGGTTTCTAATTAAAGAATAATCTTTTTTTATAACATATGGATTTTTGTCGATTGTAAAAGTGGGTTAACGACACAGACAAAAAATAACTCACTCCGGTCCCAATCCAGGTCCAGATAATTCCCAATCGTTTGATTCATGTTTGAAGCCGTTGGACGCTGGATATCCGCCGGTGAATTCAACGGAATGTGCCGGTGGATATCCAATGTAAGGTACCTAAAAATGAAAATTAATTTATTAGACATTTTATATTGTATTCACATACTATAATATTGTATTTAAATATATATATATATATATATATATATATATATATATATATATATATTACCGAATGATGCAGGTGTGATATTTGATGGTGATGATGATGGTATTTGGTATGATGATAATTGTCGTGATACCATGAACACAATTTAAATATGTGACCCAACGCTGGAAACACGAAGAGCACCAATTTCAAGAAAAGTTTTTTGGCATTGTGAACACCCAACAGCAACGGCAGGAAGAAGAATAGTTTCAGTTTTATCAGTTTGATCACGAGCACAATTGCCAATAAACCGAGCAGTAATTTATTCTTCAGATATTTCTCTGCAATTAAACGAGTTTTATATTCAGGTTAGTACAGTCGACAATTCGCCATTGGCAATATAAAGAATCGATTTATAATTCTTTTCCGATCGAAATTCGGGTCAATGCGGCGATCCTAACGCGTCGATTCGATAGTAAAAGTGCAAAAGAGCGACGCTTTTATTTATTTTATTTTATTTTTTCAGTTGGATTTCGCCGTATAATCAATCGGGTCAAATCGAGGTTAAATTTGCGACGTTGTTAATATCATATATGAAAAAAAAGGATCCTCGAACTTGATTGCAACGTTCAAATATAATCGCGTGCTCGAGAGCGATTTTCCGAAATGATGTGTTATATTGTTCACTATTAGCCGGTATCGAGGCAACAATTTCACCTCATAACAGTTTTAATGACACAGTTTTACGTTATATAACTTGCTCATGATCGTGTTATTACTGTCATTATTGTCGGCGATCGTAAGTCAATTTTCATCAGATTACAATAATTTTTTTTTACATCATTGTCAATGTGTAAATAATGCTAATAGTTAATAATATATTCATTTATTCTTCTATAAAATGGCATTTCTTTTTTTAATAATGAAAAAATATATATTTATATATTTTTTTATAATGTGAAATTTAAATAACATCGTAACACTGTAATGATATAAATACTATTATTTCATATTAAAAAAAAAAAACGAAAATATTCAAT
This sequence comes from Leptonema lineaticorne, assembly GCA_024500535.1. Taxonomy (NCBI): domain Eukaryota; kingdom Metazoa; phylum Arthropoda; class Insecta; order Trichoptera; family Hydropsychidae; genus Leptonema; species Leptonema lineaticorne. The sequence goes on from JANIJI010000017.1 coordinate 3,122,118, forward strand.
AATAAATTCGAAATATGTAATATTATAAATCTAGAACTCTTTATATTTATATTAAATCAATTTTCTTTTTATACTTTTATTATAAGAATTTATTTAATAAAAGAAAGTTATTTTTTTTAATTCTAATTTAGTTTAATATATTTAAATAAAATATATTAAACTAAATTAGATCGTATTTAAAAAAAAATATTTAACAGTGAGAATAAATCTGATTGATAAAATGTAAAAAAAAATGTTTAATATTATTTTTATTCTTTAATAATTAAATGATAAAGATCTTATTGTATTCATAGTGTATACATGTGATTATTTTATAAGAAATATACAAAACTAAAAAGATAGAAACGAGCTCGTCTATATCAATTTTGGTTATAATGAAAGTACAAAAGACGTGCGCACATACACACATAAAATAAGAGATTCAATCGACTTTTAGCAATAATCGATAAAACTGTTTAAGGATCATATAACGGAAATTTCTCCATAAATAATAATTATTAAACACATTTTTAGTAGGTTACGTTTCATCCGACCATAATCGATTTAATTTATTTCATCGGACAATCCTTAATAAAAACTCGTTTATTATTTTAGCTATTTTTCACAATATATATATATATATATATATATATATATATATATATATATATATATATATATATCAGTAAAGGCTATTATTTAAAGCAGTTAAGGTGTATTGCGAAAAGTTTATTAATATAATATATAAATAAAAATTCTTGGTATATAACATGTATAATTTTAATAATAAATAAGATCGTTCATACGGTTCAATGGCACAATTAAACGGAACGCAATCGGTTCGTCTGGTTATGTAAATGGCGCAAAACTTTCTTCGATTAATACCAATGTCAGTGGCGTACGTGATTCGCGAATCGTCATATTATAATACGAAGGTTGGAAACCGGTATTTCTTCGTAATAAGGATTTTTCTGATCCAAATTAAAAAAAAAATGGACCGTCGTTTTTTACATTTGTTACATTTTTAAAAATATATGGATGAGATTTTATTATTATATGATTTATAACGTTGTGATTAAAAAGTAATGTGAATTTGTTTATAAAATGTAAATTATTTATTTATAATTCTAAATCAATTTCATCCCCTTCTTCAATGTAATCCCCATTCGATAAAACGCACTTTTGTCAACGCTTTTTCCAGTCCTCGAAATAGTCGGAATAGTCTTTTTTCCAGTATAGTCTTCAAGGCCTTCTTCGATTCGTTTTTAATCTCCTTAATCGTATCAAAACGGCGTCCGCGCATTGACTTTTCGAAGTTTTCTGTATAGCCAAAAGTTACACGGAGCCATATCAGGCGAATACGGTGATTGCGAAACGATATAAGTCGAGTTAAGTTTTTGGCAAAATAGTCGCGAAGATCCAATGCAGTATGACATGGTGCATTATCATGATGAAGGAACAAAGAGTTGTAAAAACACGTGTAACTCGGAGATAATTAAACCTTTTGACAAATAGACAGACCTACCAAAACTAGAAAAAAAATGACAATTTCACCTTACTTTTTGATCACATTATTGAATTGGAGTAAAAATAATTATTTTTATTTAGAAATAAAGAAAAACAATTATTTTTTTTCAGTTTCAAAACGTTGATTTAATATATTATTGAGTCGAATTATCTATTCACCATTCGATTTTAAGACATATAATTTCAAATTAAAACATATATATTTTTTTAAATGATATTAGTAAAATAATAATGCAGTTTCGATATCTTGCGTTTTGAACGTTTTCATGCAGGTAAACGTATTAAAACATTCATACAGGCGTTAGATTTATAAAAACAAATACGTCATTATTATAAAACATGCAAAGCAATTATTTATAACACACAATATAATTACACAATAATTTCTAATTCAAGTCACGGTTCAAAATTGTTTGTTTTTTTTTTTTATTATTAAATCAAGAATATTCCCAATCGAATATCTCGAGTGCCGTTGAGAAAATAACACATAGCTTTCTCCCATTGGAATTATATAGGTATTATGTTAATCGTTGAGATGTGCATGAATTGTGCAATCGTGAGAAGAGGTTTTATATATATATATATATATTATGATAACATTGATATTTAATAATTATAGAGGTGACATACGAGTCGCACGTTTCACAAATGATAACGACGATGTGTTATATCAGTTTTATGTATTCATTGTTCGAACTCGATTAGGTTTCATTGTTAGATATTAAAATGATTTTTTTTCTTTTTGTTTTATACTCACTGATTTTTTTGAAGAAGATTCTGCCTTCGCCGTTCTGCTGCACTTCCGTTTTGGGCAACAGATCCAAATGTACAAGAGCACCGGTGCCTTCTAGTGATCTTGGCGATATCTTCAGGGTTGCACCGTCGAATAGTGTTTCCGGTAACTTTATTTCAACGTCATGTGTCATCATGAAGTTAACGCTTTTACCGTAAAGTGCATCGGTAACTTCTTCGATTGGAGATTCTGTAATTTATAACAAATATACAATATATATTATTATAGATTTCTTGACTAAAATCATTTTTTTTTAATTGTGACATTATTCATGACGATGTGATATATATATATATATATATATATATATATATATATATATATATATATAATGCGTAGGTTGTTATAATTTTTAACAGGATTAAAATATTCAATGATTGTGTAAATGAATTTATTTAATATAGAAAATTAATAAAATTATGTAATTTAAAGATAACGTTTCAAAATTATATATAAATAAATATTTTTAATATTTCACGTTATAAATGACTTTATACTATATTACAATAATAATAAGTATGAATATAAATCGTTTTATTATTATTATTAAAGTTTTACCGTTAATTCATTATTAGTGTAAATTTATTTAGTATTCAATATTTCATTTATAGTTAATCCATTAAAAGACATTGATTTTGGTTAATTTGTTGCAATTTTTTTAAATAAAATAATATCTATTTTTTAATTAATGGACTTTATATATTATTAATTATACGGAAATATAAAAAAAATAATTAGTTTCTTAACGTTTCTATAAAGTCATATATTTCTATTCAATTTTATATATTTATTCTTGTATAAAATAATTATCGTTATCAGAGAATAATAATAGTTCTTTATATAATTCAATATAGACATAATAAATCCAAAATTGAAATCTTTAAATATATGATTAATCAATGTATAATATATTTTTTTAATATAAATATATACTTTTACATTTTATAAAATATTAATAAAAAGTGGAACAATATTCCGTATCAATCATTTTAAGAGGTATATAAATGACAAAAAATGATAAGCAAATTATATAAATATGTTATTTTAATCTCAAATATAGTATTAAAATTTCTAAAGATTCAATGTAGTCGAGTGTAAAAATAAACAAACATTATACATTTAGGTCAAAATTTTAATGAGCAATTCTTGTATAAGATCCGATGTTAATATTGATGATATATATATATATATATATATATATATATATATATATATATATATATATATAAATGCATGTATCAGACGTGTATCGAATATATATATATATATATATATATATATATATATATATATACACTTTACATAATTTACATAAAATATTAATAAGTTTGCATATTATATATATATATATATATATATATATATATATATATATATATATATATATATATATATATATATATAAGTAAACATAATCAACATACATAACCTAGTGACATAGAATATTTACTAAATGTTTTTATGAAAACAAAGCTCATTTTGATTTTTTTCCGTTTAAATTTCTCTCCTATATATATATATATATATATATATATATATATATATATATATATATATATATATATATATATATATATATATATATATATATATATATATATATATATATATATTAAGTTTATGATTTCGAGTGCAATTTGCGAAAGAAACCGCAAATTATTTATTTATTAATCGCGAAATTTTATTATTAGTATAATCGAGACTTACTGTGTAAAATGTCTACGAAGAAAATGTGATATTTTTATTATTATTATTATTATTTTTCAGCGTGTTCTGAAACGTAAATTCAGCGCGTTTTCAAAACTATCATTTCATTTCGTGAAATGTGTTTCTAAACGTGACACATTTTTACTAATTCTAATATAATTATTATTTATTTATTTTTTAACTAGTTCATTGTGGATGTTTTTTTTTTATTTTTTATTTATTTTCTGTTCACTATATATGTATATTCGCATTTAACGCGCAGAGATATGTTTAAAATATTAAATTTTAAAATTAAATGTAACGTTATTCGACATGAATACGTTTTACGGCGCGAAGAAAAAATATATATATATATATAAAGTGAAATTAGACGACGTGTGAAACATCGCAAGATTATTTTAAATGTTATGAAAATATATTATTTTGAATTTCGATAATAATAAATGTTTAAAGCGGATAAAAGAAATATTTTGTTTAGATATATATATATATATTTTTTTTTCTATATGCTAATTTATGATATATTTTTATAAATCTATCAAATGAATAATATTTATGTCATATTAAGTAAAATATTTTTTTTGATACATTAAATATATTTAATCTGATTTTTTTTTATTAAAAATGTTTTTCATATATATATATATATATATATACATACATATATATATATATATATATGTGTGTGTATATATATATATATATACATACATATATATATATATATATATATATATATATATATATATATATATATATAGTAATTATTTTTCCCAGTTATGAGCAACGGACTAAGATGAAGCATACCTGAAAATCTGGGTTCATCCGGTTCATCTCCATCCACCTCGTTCTCGATTTCCCGATCGCGCGAAACGGTGTCCTTCTCGTTCGCTTCATTTGTGTACTTCCAATGCGTCAGTTTGTTTCTTTTGAATCTGATGCCTTCCGTCACATTCACGTCTCCGTCGTATCTCAGACCGTCGTCCAAGTATGCGTATACGTTTTTTTGAATGCAACTCATCGTCGGACTCGTCGAGCACTCGTTGAGGAAACCGTCCCATAGCGAATTTCCCGTATCGTACGTGCCGTTCAATTTATCTATTCGTTTTCTATTAGTCGTATTGACGACGTCACCGACGTACGTTTCATCGACAGTCGACGATTCTGTTAATGGTATATAAATTGGACTAGAGCGTGTCGTGACGTCGTCGGACGTCGTCGCCGCGTGCGCTTTTGTCGACATCGTTTCCGTTGTCGACGAATCGACGGCGGCAACCGAACAACAACAACAACAACAACACAAACCGATCAAAATCAAAACGGTAAACGTGGTCCTTTGCAAAAGCAGTGCGAACATGTTTGAATTTATATTTTTTAAAATGTTCCGTCGTTTTTTGCCGCTTTCGTTGTCTTTTGATATGCAATTTTCCGTATACTTTTTCGCATTCAGTTCACTCACGATCGTTAATCTATGATTTACTTTTTTATGATTCACAGCCATTTTTAATATATTATTCATATTATACGTTACCATAATTGTATTTATATTCTTTTTTTTTTTTTTTTTTTTTTGCTTACAGGTTTTTCGATTCTATTCTATTTTAAGATGGCCGATATTTTCTGCGCGTTGCGAATGTCGATGTCATAATTTTCTTTGCATTTATACTGAAAGAAAAAAAGAAGAAAACATTATTTATTTAATTTCGTATGAATTATTATATTTCCATTACAAGGAAGAAGTTTTATAGCATTAAAGAAATTTTGTTTCAGCAATAAAACTTTATCAGTTAATTAATTTGCAGTAAAAGAAAACATATTTATAAAAATGCAGTTCTTTAAAATTTATACATAATAAAAAAAATATTTTCTAAATATTGAATTATATTGCACTAATTATATATATATATATATATATATATATATATATATATATATATATATATATATATATATATATTAAATCACCACCTTGATCTTTATAAATAGATTTTAATAATTTGTTAATTTATTTTTAAATATCAACAAGAATCTCATTCAATATATGAATTGTATAAATATTATACAATGAAAATATAATTTTCGCGTGTTTAACGCATATATTATAATAATATAATATTTATTTTGTTTAATTAATATTCATCATTAGATATCAGTGAAAATAATTAATTCAAAATAATTTACTTTATAAATTTATTTTAATCGATATATTTCTGACATATATTAGTCAATGATATAATCAATTATAACGACTAATAATGAAAATGAAAATTGATAAAACCACGATCAAAATCGAACCTTGTCACGATTGAACGATGAAAGCGATTGGACATTGATGCTGCACCTTTTTTTTTTTTAAAAATATTTTATTTAATTTAATTTAATATATTTTCCGGTCGATATGTGGAGCCGACGACAGATGCACCTTGCTGCAGCATCATCGCAAGGAATTCATCAGACACAGTGACCAAACAAGTGTCTTGAACTGGAATCGTTATTAGCGACCGCCTCAGTTTATTTGTGTTTTTAGGTTACGGTTGAACATTTGCTCATACATTATTTTTATATTATACATTGTAAATGCGTTAAACTATTGTAAATATTCGATTTTGTTACGAATTATCATCGATCAGATTGATATTTTTAGACTAACGTTTTTGTATATATATATATATATATATATATATATATATATATATATATATATATATATATATATATATATATATATATATATATATTAAAGTTAACGTGTGGTCTTTACGTGTTTAACATTGATCATATGCAGTATTAAAAAAAAATAACGCGTTTATTTATTTAAGATTTATATATTTAATTTTAATAAAATTCTATAAATAATCGTTATATTATATTTATAAATTGATTTTTGATTCAATTTTTTTTTTAATAATAAACATTTTCAAATTGAATATAAAAAATATTACTAATTATAATAGAAATAGTGATTAAACTACAGTAAAATTGAAACTTTTATATCTATTTTTTTTTAATTTTAATATTATATGAAATAAATTTTTATTCATACGATAAATGGTCGATGAAAATAAACTCATATTGTAAATTTATTTTGATGAAAATATTTAGCTTATTTAATATATATATATATATATATATATATATATAATATATATATATATATATATATATATATATATATATATATATATATATATATATATACCATATATAGTATATAATATATAAAGTGAAATTATTTTATATTAAGCTCATATTTATTACACTTTCGATTAAACTGTTTTTTTAATATATATATATATATATATATATATATATATATATATATATATATATATTACTCGAATTTCACATTACGATTTAGATCGTTGAAGATCGCCATAATAAAATGTATAATAAAAGTGTTTATCCACTTTTGTGATTTTGCGATGTCACGCTTTCACTCATACTATGAACGGCATTATCGAACAATCGGGTGTAAAATGCTCATTATTGAAAATATTTGTGTGTGCGTTTGTGCGTGCATGATTTTTATATATTTTTCAATTGAACAATGTACGATCGAAATTAACGATACCAATTACATGATGCGTTATAAACATATATATATATATATATATATATATAATAAATAAATCAATCAATATATATATATATATATATATATATATATATATATATATATATATATAATTATATTTTATTTGATTTTTATTCTTGATTAGATTTATGATCACGTAAGCAATATAAAGTTGTATAAAATATCATAGATGTAATTTTTTAATACATTGTATATAGAGAGTAAAAGTTATTTACATAAAAATAATTATTAGATTCGATCGAACACATTGTTTTGTGTTGTTTTATATGGTATATCTTGAGGACGAACTATAATATAATTTTTTATCTGAAATATCTTTTTTTTTTGATATTTAAAAAATTATAACCGTAATCATGACATATAGTGAACGTATAATTTTCAATAATTTTGGTAAATGTAAAATTTTTACGATAAATATTTATATATATATATATGACTGTGCAAAAAATTGGTAGCATAGTATTTTTTTTTTCAAAAGTGGATCATTCGAATCTAGACGGAATATAAAAATAAGCGACATCATTCGAAAAAGAAAAATGAAAGCGCAAAGACATTTTCGAGAAGCGAAAGGAAGTGACTTGTCGATATGGTTTTTATGCGCCATTTTACTGATATATATATATATATATATATATATATATATATATATATATATATATATATATAGTACTGATGTGATTCGTTGATTTTACAATTATAACAGTTATAGATAGTAAACGTATAAATATATGATTTATATATTTTTTACAATATTTTTAGAATAAGCCTGGAAACATAAATTATATGTAATAAATGATATAAAATATATAAAAAATAATTACGCAATTTTAATTATTATTAAATAAAAATTAAGTATAATAATGTTATATAAAAAAAATTAACGAGTCAAATGTAAGTTTAACTGCAAATCTTATAATTTTATTGCAAGCGGATCTGTGTTCAAATTTGCATACTTATTTAATTTTTTTTTCTTTTCGTATTATATATAATTTAGAGGCTAATATATTATATAAAATTTTACAAGTACATATAAAGTTTTGTGATATGTTTTTTCTTTATAATATTAATAAAAATAAAATTTATCATTATTGAATTCATGTCCGACGATCAAAAGTATCTAAACAGAGTTGTTTATAAATCGAGTTGCTATTGATTTACTTATAAATAATTTGATAAATACGATTTTAACGATCGTTATTTTTGTTTTAAATGATATATATATATATATATATATATATATATATATATATATATATATCAGAAAGTGTAAATTTTCAGGTCACTCGTTAAAATCGGTTCAAACAAGTCGATTTAAGGAAAGTGTCAAAAAAAAAAAAAACTACAACAACTCGTATGCATTTTAAAAATGAGTACCGGCAATAATAAAAAAAAATCGAGAGAAAATATAAATAAATATACAATAAATAAATGGGAACGTCCACAGTACGTGATGTATAATGATAACTGTTAAACCATGCAAATTGAATGTCAAACGTTAGTTTGTACAATACATTAATATATTTTTAGTACGTGTTTGTAATATGTCAAAGACGCACTTTCTTCGAAATAAATATAGTATATAACGTGTATATATTATTCATATATTTTCGAAATGTTAAGACCGCATTCGGTGTCGAAGTTTTTCCGCGGAAAATTTACCGCAGAATGAAAATTGACGGACGTTAACGTTCGGCATTTAAATATTAATAATGCGCTTTCGTATAACGTTTTCGAAACGTATTAAATAAAATTTTAATATTAATAATTATATTTTTAATTCGATGCGGTTATTTAATCGTTTACGAATAATAATAATAATATTATAATTATAATAAATTAGAAAATTTTCTATTCGAAAATTATTGGAGAAAAATCAAAATGAAAATTTATCGGTTAATTGATATAATGTAATATAAAAGATTCTTATCATTATTTTTGAATTATATTAGATCTGTTATAATATATATATATAAAATTTCTCTTTCGAATTAATGCTCTATGGATAATTTTTCTTTTCGAATTATATGATTTTTATGCATACAATAAATTGTATTTAAATTTATGTATATTTCTACTTCAGTAAAATCATAAAAAAAATATAAATATTTATGGATAATAATTATAAAAGTGCAAGTGAAATTATTTTTGTATTTTAAATTGATCGAAATTCGGATTATAAATCTTCAATTACAATTTTATCACATTCAAAATGCTAAATATTTTTTTTATAATGAGACACATTAATAGAAATGTATATGTATATGTTATATCTATAATTATTTTTATAAATAATTTTATATATTTTATGTAAATTTATAATTGAGAATATACCAAGCGTTATATAGCAATTAGATTATTGTTGTTTTATTTTTTTAACTTTTCTATAAATGATTATTATTTTGATGATACATGAAAATAGCATTAGTCACGTATAATTTATTAAAAAAAAAAGACAAATTATAATAATTAGTATATGATGTATAATATTTATTTTTTCAAAACGAAATAATTAATCAGAAAGAGTTTAATTTATTTATAAATCTATTTTTAGTATGATGATTACAAATATGTAAACATGTACATTACCATCAAATTACTAAAAAATATTTTTATTATAATAAAAGTGAATATTTAAAATTATTATTTGGAACATGGGAACGAATAGCCATATGCGAAATGATAAAAATATTAATTATGGCTAATTAAAAAAAAAAATTGTCGTACTGATAGAAATGAGTAATTTACGATTAGTCATATGTAAGTTTAAATCGTAAATAAATATGTCGACGAATAAATAAATATCAGGTTTCTTGAATAAATTATATATATATATATATATATATATATATATATATATATATATATATATATATAAATGAAAAAAAACAGCAATTATAAATATGTATGAGGTTCATTTTTACTATCAAACGGTGGTTTTGATTGCTTTTACATACCAAAAGAAAATATTTTTGTATTAAAAAATAAGGAGAGGAGCAAATGATTTTTCTATCATGTGAAAATATTTTTTTTTGAATTATATATATATATATATATATATATATATATATATATATATATATATATATATATGTATATATATATATATATTAGTAATAAACTATCAATCATAAAATTATTATTCATTCACAATTAGATATTATTAAACTTCACCTCACAATCACCAAAAAAAAAAAAAAACAATAAATCACCACGAAAATAAAAATTTATATAAGAATCATAGAATAAAATATAATAATATAGATTAATAACAAATATCTCACTTCTTTTATTTTTTTTTAAATCACGTGACTGGTAATATATGATAAATAAATAGAATGTCTACGGTTGTCAAAAACCAAAAAAAAAAAAAATGCAAAATTAAAGCACACAGTTTAAGAAACACACGCGCGTTCACCGCGGTCAATCCGACTCGAATGGGAGCAATAGCCGTACAGAATCTCTTTTATGTTGTTAACGCATCTGAGGCGAGAGGTTTTCAATCGTGCGGCCCGTATTTATTTTTTATTATTTATTTATTTATTCTATTTTTTTTTATTTGACATAGAACGATATTTGTATAAATATAAATTTAAAAATGTATAAACGGCATATTTTTATTTAATTATTACGTGTTTAATAATATATATGATATATTAAAAAATATTTTTTTTTTTTGTTCATGATGCTATTATATTAGCGATGATAAAAAGGATTTATTTTTTAATTTGGAAAAAATGTACACACACACACACACATATATATATATATAACACACACACACACACACACACACACACACATATATATATATATATATATAAATATTTTTTATATCAACATTGGAAAAATCTATAAAATAATCAGATTATTGATTTATTCAAGTACTCGCGGTCAATTTGCGATATTTTTGATTATATTATAAAAAAAATGTTTAAAATAATTTTCGAATTGATTTCCACTGATAGATCTCTTTGAGTGATCTTTGTGGGTCATAATCTGTCCCAGTCATCATTACGACAAGAATAAATAACAAGCATTTTGGATAATCGAACTACTCGAGCATGATATCATTTTACTAACATTATTAAATACACAATGTCTGCAATTAACCAATAAATATTTAGAATATATCATTAGAAAGTAAATAATAGTGAAAAAAAATAGATTTTTTTTTGACAAAATTTTAGTCTATGTTTAATTTTATAAAATTATCATATTCAATTTCAATCTGTTAATACTTTTAAAAAAATAATAATAATCGTAAATTTTAAATGTTGCATAAAGAATGAATGATAATTGAAATTTAGATATTTTAGAAAAATTGTTATTTTGTAATAGACATTTGATTCAAAATTTACTGAAGGTGAATATATTCTAAATATTATGCAATTAAAACTGTGTATTATAATATTTAAAATTTGATTAGTTATAATTTAAATTAAAAAATGACAAAACGATTATTTTTATATTATTTGTGAATTTGACGAATCTTGTATAGATATTGTTTATCATTTTTATATTTATCAAAAATCAAATATATATACATATATTTAATTATTACTATTTTTATATTTAATACAATCACAATAACGAGACATTAGACGACAAATTTTGGAATCGAAATAGATAAAAAAAAAGTGAAACTACGATTTTTTTTTTTAGTTAATAAATTTCGTCGAATTAATAAAAATTATTAGCGACGAACTGGTCGGCGCAAGTGAAATTAAATAAATGCGTTTAATTTTTACTATTTTAATCGATAAAAATAAATTTTTAACGGTCGAGAATTTCTCTCGATTGGAATTCTCGAAGAATTACGCGTCGACCGCAAATTGAGGAATATATGATGATGATAAATGGAAAGTCGAACCTGAAAATGGCAGCATATTTTTACGATAATATAACGCGGCACAATGACGGTTTGCAATGACAATTTTTTTTCTCGTTTTCCGTTTTTCCCATTTGTTATATTTATTTTAAGAAAAATTAGAAATTTTGTATGGATTCTAAGTACGAATGTGGAATTTTTAACATAGCTTACGTGTTTTTTTTTGCGGTGAAAAATTAAGCTCGGGTCATTCGTTGTTATTCGACATTGTTTCAAATGAAGATACGATTTTACCGTTTATATATATATATATATATATATATATATATATATATATTATAATATTTTAATTTGAAGGCTTTACTTTAAAAAACAATTTTCCACTTCAATTCATAAAGAATGTTGTTTATATCTGTTTCAATAGGATATTTCGTGTTTTAATTAGAATTTTGAATTATCATATTTTTTTACTATATATATATATATATATATATATATATATATATATATATATATATATATATATATAATTATATATAAATTATCATATATAACAAATATAAGAAATCAACCGATAATGTTAATGTTAAAATATATAATAATTTTTCGGCATATAAGTGATATTCTGATTATAAATATTGTAATAATGAGTTATGTTTAAAAATGTTATTATAATGATTTAGATATTAGTAGAGAAATGCTAAATTAAAATATTTAATATAGAGTTTAATTCAAATTTAGATACGTGTCAAAAGTGCAATTTACAGAACAAAAGTTATAAATATAAATAAAATGATTATTTATATATGAAAACAATCGATCAACCTAGAAATTGCGATATATCTATGAATCATTGCGCATAGAATAATATAGTTTCAATTAAACATAGCTGATTAATGAGCTTTATTATAATTATCATTAATTCAAAATAAAAACGAGCGAATTTTAACGTTTCTTAAATATTCTTTTCAATTATCATAAATTTTATTCGATATTTAAAATGTGCAAGATAATATCTTTATTAATATTATTTGTAATATAATATTAAATAAGTGACGTAATAAACGAAAACGAGAGAAAGGACGCAACCACACATGTCGCACAAACTGTGACCGTGGCCTTACATTGTTAATGATTTTTGAATTGTTTTTGTTATGTTATTGTTCATATATAAGAATACGTCGTTTTTTTTTTCATCGTAGATTTTGACGCCATTATTACATCATATATATATCATAATAAATTGATGTAACTGACGCTATATATATTTTATATAATATAATATATAATAATCTATTTTTTTTATAAATAAAAACATGTATAATATTATAAATAATTTTAATTATTAGATATAATACTCTATTTAATCACTAATATTCAAATTTATATATATATATATATATATATATATATATATATATATATATTAATAAATGAAATATAAATATTTCATATAATTTTTTTTAATTTATTAATTATTATCATACAAAAAAATAATCATTAAAAATAATAATTTTAATATATTTTTAGATTTATTTAAATAATAATAATTGAAACGTTTGTCAATACAATTCACTCGTTCATTTTGTGCGACGTATCATAACAAATAATACATAAGAGACCAACCTTTATAATATAATATAATTCATATAATATATATATATATATATATATATATATATATATATATATATATATATATATATATAATGACAAAAAAATAACTTAGAAATCTCCGAATGGGCGTGACCCCGAAATTTTCGAGAGTAAAAGCAAAGTTCGATATCGTTCAGTACCGTTATTTCTTTCAACATATACGGCTACGAACACATCTGAATTTCGATTTATTTAAATGTATATATATATATATATATTATTTCTTAGTATTTGTACGCGATTATTATATTTATTATAACGTATGACATACTCATTTCATACACGTTCGAACCGAATATTTATCTCGAAAACGATTTTACGGAAATAATAATGCCGCCATATTGGATTTATTTACGTGAAAAAAAAGTGTAACCGTATTCAAAATGCATAGTGAAAAAGTGTATGATCTTTGATTACCCAGAAACCTCATTATAAATAATAAAAAAAAAAAATAATAATAGGAAAAATAAGTGAACTATGTGTTTATTTTTCGTTTATTTATTAGTGGATTATTTTGTATATGAGTAATGATTAAATATTGTAATATATCAATAAAAATAAATCGAAATTTTTGAATTTTTTACAGTATATGATAATATAAATTATAGCTATGAATTAATATTTTTTTTTTCGAAATAAGAAGTGGATCGATGTACGAATTGGCAAACATATGATTTTTGACGACTGAATATATGTTTTAAATTATTGTTACATATTTTTTTTTAATAATAAGAAAAAAATAAATTTAATTTAAAGTGTTTAAATGAATAATAATGTAGATTTATGGATGTAATTTTTTTTATTATAACCTATTATAAAATTAAATGAGAATAAAACGTTTATATTTTATAATATTATAAGATATAAATGATAATTTGATTTTTTTTAAAATTAATGTTAGAAATTATAACCGTTTTGTAAATTTAATTTTTAACTATAAAGTGCGAAAATAAACGTTTAAAGAACGTTTTAAGTATCAATAAAATAATGAAATCTTGAAAACTGACAATGTTTAAAAAGTAGTAAATCAAAATTACGTAGTTATTTATTATAATATATTTTCTCGAAATATCATATTAAACTATTAAAATATATTTTTATAGTTGTTATGTTAGTTAATTCGTGTATTATTAAATATTTTTAATTAATAGCATATCTCTATTAATTAAAACTATGTTTATATGTTTTTTCTTATTATAGTTTCAATGTCAAATTATTTTATTCACGAATTTAAATGAATATTTTAGTTTATTTCATTTCGAATTTTCAAGTTGTTTATAAATTTGACAATGATAAATTAATATATTTTTCAGAATCTTTTATTTGATCACAAAAGAAAGTCACAATATTCATAATAAATACTTTTTTTATGTAAAATATAAATTATTATTTTTTAACTTATTATGGAAATTTTATTTGATAATTCAATTTAGTGTTTTCCAATTTTTTTTTACATATTCATTTTAATGTGTCGAAAGTTATTTTTTTGCAGTTATTGTCAATTGTGTATAAAAATGTAAGAATTCTATAAAATATTTTATTTATTAAAAAAAATACTGCATTATTATTATTAATTAATATGAAGAAATTGCTTTCTAATAATAAATTTATAAGTGATAGAAATTAATTTTGCTGAAAATGTCAAAGAACCGATTTCGTTATTCAGCAATCGTTTAAATGATAGAAATTTTAATTTCATATTTTTTAAATAAAAATAAATGTCTATTATTTAGATTTTGATATAAATAATGAATTGCAATCCATTTTGGGAAGACATTGAAAAATATTGAAAAAAAATATATGTTATAAAAAATATATAAATTCAGAATTTATTTTGGTCAACACCAATAGAATAATTTATTAATAAGTATATTAAATAACGAAGACAAATTTTTAATTTATTATTATTTTTTTTATGTCAGTTGTCAATTTGAAATTTTAAAATGTATCGCCATTTTTTTTTTGATATTGATCGAAAATATTTCATCAATATTTTTACAACATTTTCTAAAATAATTTAAAAATTCACTCGTAAATCCGTACATACACACACACACACACTCACACATATATATATATATATATATATATATATATTATTCAGTAAAAACGTATGACATACATTTTTTTACTTTACATTCATTCAGTCGCAAGTTCGTCAAAGAAGATGCACACGTTTTAATTTGAATAATATATGTAATACTTACATAAATAATTACAACTGTTTCGCATTGCACACGAATAAACCTGCATATAATTATTCAAGAAAAAATTATATATTTACATGTAATTTCACGTATTTAGGGTTTAACGAATTTTCCGCTTCATATTTCTGTTGAAAAATATTATATATATATATATATATATATATATATATATATATATATATATATATATATATATATATAAATCGCACGCTTTCGCCACGTTAATAATTTGTAAATAAAATGAAAAATTTTCCAATTAAATAATTTCCATCGAATGTCGGTCAATTGAATATAGAATTCGAATCCGCAGAATCCTTTTCACGGTTATTTATTTGCGTTTGAACGGAGAAAAATTCGTTAAATTATCAAAAAAATAAGAAATAACATTATTATTTATAATATAAGCTGTTTTAATATGCAAATTAAACGACGTTTACACTGCGAATTTCCCTTTGAATATTATTATTTTTTTTATAACTGTACATTAGACGTGTAATGTCCTTATTCGAGATTTCACTCATTATAAATACGAATATCATATAATAAAAAAAAATATTATTAATATTTTAGTGAGTAGAAATATTATTAAAACCAGATATTACAATGGATTTATAAATATTTAGATCGTACTCATATTCAATATACAAATTTATATTCAAATTATTGTATATTAAATATTCAGGCAAACTTTTGCCGTATTTTTATTGTCATATAAATTATAATTATAAAAAAAATACAGGGTTGATTATAACGGTGGTCTACTCTTAATTTTTATACCATGAAAATTCCGTTTGAATCGCATATATATAAATGGAAAATTTTGAGTGATCTACAATTTTGTTTTTTTTTTAAATATATATTACGATGATCCTTTTTAGAATCAGGTTCTGTTTGGAAAGTGTGCTGAGTGAAGATCGTCTCCAAATATGATGTACTTTCGAGAATATAATTAATATTGAAGGTTGAACCAATCGGAGAATGCTGAATGTTTAATTTGTAGGTATAATTGAAAACTTTATTTAAGTTTTTATTTTTTTTTCGTCAGTAAAGTCAATTTTTTTAAAGTAAATATTTTTTTCTCTATTCATAGATTGTTTTCGAATGTGAATTTGGAGTTTAAGACCTTTTATACTTCATATATTATGTGACATATGAAATATTTTAAAGTTTTCTTATCAGATTAGAAAATAATAAATTTTAGAAATAGTTAGAAATATTTTTTTTTAATACGCAACGTTTCTTTGATTATGCTTTTTAAAGTTTAATATTGTCGATTGGAAAAAAACAAATGTAAAGAAAAATCGGATTTATTATCGATAATTTTATATATATTTTGAATGTTTTTAAATTTGTAGAATTTCATATTAAATTTATTAATGTTGTTTAATATGGACAACAGATGGCATCATAACGGTACTTTGTATCTATGTTGACTTAATATAATATCAGTGAGAATAAAACATTTTATAATTTATATTATTTAGTGCTATTTATAAATTTTATTTATTCGAGTTAAGTAGATTTATATCGTTATAAATTTAGTTCTTTAGTTTTAAATCGTTTTATCCTTTAAACGAAATCTTTTTATTTCATTCATAAAACTTTTATTTTTATAAACAATTAATTCTTTAATCGTTTTCAATATTTTGTAATATATTTTTTTATATATTAATTTTGGCTATTTTTATATACTTTTCACATAATTATTGAGATTTTTTTTAATATTTTGTATAAAAACATTTTAAAAAAACTTTCACAATGTTTTCATAAGACGTAAAAAGATGGTGACAAAGAAAATGTGAAAATAATAATATTGCGATAAACTAAAATTTTCTATATATTTCTAATAGAGGTCTTTAATATTTAGGCATTTCTAAAAAAATATCTCTACCAAGTTTTCGTCAATAATTTGTTTTAATAAATGATTAAGAACAAAAAAAAATGGAATTTTATATGATTTTTCACCTTTTTAATAACGAATCAAAATAATAATAGTATAATTAAGTATATTAAGTTTTTCATATATTTTTTGAAAAATCAATTATAAATATGTATTGTTTGTAAGTTTTAAAAAATATTTATTAATTACAGCTATGCCATCTATTCGATCATCGTAGAACAATATCATTTTCCTTTTTTTTTTTTCTATTTTAAAGCTTTTGATTCGTAATTATAGAGCATTTTAACATTTTTATATTCATGCTTTTTCCTCAATGATAAAATAAAAAAAGTTTATATTGAATATTTTTTTTTATATTTATAATAAAGAAATACACTAATTTGTTAAATACAAATTTAAGGTTAGTAGGATGAATGTTTTTTTTTTTTGGAACATATTAATTAAATATAGTTTTAAATAAACTGTCTATCAACAAAATTCATATTAAATTAAATTAAATTTAAATGCGGCGTAATTCCACCATTTTCAACTAAATTACACAAATGTTCGACTGCATAGATTACAAATAGTCAGTCCCATATATTGTCCTCCACAGCATCTTTCATCCCTTGCATATACGACATTATGGTCTCTTTTTTCTTAGGTTTCATGGGCGTTTTCTTTTTTTTATTTTTAGAAATTTTCATTTTATGCACTTTTTTATTTTTATTCATACTCATATCACTATCGTCGTCGTGAAACAGCCATCGTTTAGACCTATTAACAGTCGACGGTTCCATATTTTTAATGTTATTTCTAATTTTACCACGAAAATGAGCGTCTTTTATCGCGTTATTAATGTTATTTTTTTTCACATTCGACGACAGACCTCTTTTACGTCTGTGCGGCATTAATTGTACGTCTCTTGAGGAGTTCCAAACGGGTATCCTTATTATTTCCCTGCCGGATCTGCTCTGCCATTCAGCATTAGAGTTGTACCCACCGCCACTTCCGCCACCTCCGCCCGGCGGTCCATAAGAATCTTGCGCACCCCCTGTAATAAATGATGATTATAAAATGAATATTTTATCTAAATAATGTTAATGTTGATGCTTCACATCTTACCGGCATTCCATCCGCCACCTCCGCCACCCGACATCCATACCTGTTCCGAGAAATAGAGAAAAAAATATAACAATGGAATTGGTATGATGACAATGACACGGGTAAAAGTTATATTTTAACAGACGATTTTCATTTTTGACCTCCATGACTGTTGCCGTGTTATTTATATATCCTCTTTTCCTTATAATATTATTTTTATTTCTGTGCAAACTTTCATTATAACATTAGCATATCAAATTAACATCAATAAAATACCGTATTTGATCATCACACATAAATATGAAAATTTTATTTTTTTTTATTGATAAAAAAAAAACGAATTTGTGTATAAAATATTACTACTGTTTATTTTTTCATTCATAAATGGATTGCTTTTTTTAGTACATAATTATAGTTATTTTTCATTATTTATGTTTATTTGTATTTTATATTAACTTGCTATATTAAAATGATTCATACGAAATAAAAAAAATATTATAGTTTTTATTATATATACTATATTTTTTATATATTTGATATATATCTTAATTAAATTAATATATATATATATATATATATATATATATATATATATATATATATATATATATATATTAATACTATTTTTGAATCTAGCTGAACGATAATTCTTAATTTCAACTTTATATATTTTATCAAGAATTCGTAATTAAAGTTTACATATAAAACTGGCGATCAGAAGAAATAAATTAGTAATCGGTAGCTTTAAAAATATATTTAAAATTAATTGATAAATTAAGATTAAAAAAAAATTTGTTAGGAAAATAATATGATATCTCTTTCATAGAGAAATAACAATAGTTAAAAATTTTGAAGTCTCTTATTTGTTGTTAAAATCAATAGAAATTTCGTTATAAATCCGTTATGTCGATGATTCATTTTATGTTTATATAATTATCATATAGATTCTTTTTTCTATAACTATTATATTAATTTATTTGACATTGAAACTAGTATAACCGATAATTTTTCTATAGGCTAAAATATTATTTCGACTATAATAGCTAATAAAATTATAGAATAAAGACAAAGTCTTCATTTATATTCAAAAAAAAAAATATTAAAAACTTACGGGATCAGAACCTCCATGACCGCCTCCGCCGGATCCACCTTTTCCACCTCCAGCTCCGCCACCCATCAATTTCATTATAAGTAATATCTGTTAACAGTTTTTTAAACGTTTTAAATAAAACCAATAAATATCCTTATCAAAAATATTAATATTTTTTAAACCTTAGATATAAGAAGAGAAATTGATCCTAGTAATACACCTTTTAGAGACATCATTCCCATCATTCCCATCATAGCCGGCACCATCTGATTGATCATAAATAAATGTAATTTATGTATTTAAATTTAAATTTATATTTAATTAATTTTAAATCGATTCACCATCATTAGCTTCATTTTCATACACATCATGGCCATCATCATCATTTTCTTTTTTCCGCCATCGCCTCCTCCACCACTTCCGCCGCTGTCGCCTTTCTTTTTCCGCCCTTCGACCACATGTAACATTTTAGAAATGTCGATGTCTTCCGTTGAATTATTACCGTATTTTACCCTTAAAAGTCGTCCGTCAAAAAAGTTTTCTATCCTATTGTCTATTTCTCGAGAAAGACTATACGATGATGATATGTGATTGTCAAAAATTTCCGGGTCAATTTCATGAGATTGATTGAAAAACTCGTTTTCTGTTTTCACTGCGAATATAAAAAAATATATATTCATTTTATAAATAAATACAGGTTTATTATTCAAAATTGAATTTAAAAGAAAAAGTACCGAATGTCAGAAAATTTTCGATAATTGGAAATTCTTTTTGCGTGTCCAGCTTATTGAGATACATTAAAGTCTTCTTTTGAAGACAAGTGTACGATAAATAAAGTATGCATTCTGAATATACTCCGATAAATGCATCTTCAGGCTTTGATATTCCATAATTTATGTTGGTTTGATTCTGACTCAGAGTTAGATTCACAGCGAACAGTAATATAATTGATAAAATAAATTTATAGGGCATTTTACGCGAATTATAATCGAAGATTGCCGTATGAGATTATGGAGAATAACTAATGTTATCGAATTGAACGAACCTTTATATAGTGATTTTGATAAAAAGGTTTAGAGGTTAGTTAATTTAACTGAGATCACGATAACCACAGTTCATATTTTAATTCTATAATGGTGAGTTTTTCAATCAAAAACTATTATATTCTTTGTGAAAACGCACGAAGATGATTTTACAGTGAAAAAGTTTTAGGTCAAATTAATATTGTATATAAAATGTCATTAATGAAATAAAATACATAATTTGACAAATAATTAATTAGTATTTAATCAATTTATTTTTTTTTAATTTGCTAAATTTTTAAGTATACATTATTTTCATTCGTATTTAAGCAAATATTTTGTAATTGTTTTTGTAATAAAAATATTTATTTTACAATTTAGATGTCTGAAAAATTATTTTATCTTATAGATATGTGTAAAACAATTTTTTTAAATTTAAAAAAATATTATAAATTTATAGAAAACCTATTACTTATA
Source organism: Leptonema lineaticorne (assembly GCA_024500535.1). Lineage (NCBI taxonomy): Eukaryota > Metazoa > Arthropoda > Insecta > Trichoptera > Hydropsychidae > Leptonema > Leptonema lineaticorne. Next base: position 3,143,982 of record JANIJI010000017.1, read on the forward strand.
TTTTTATAAAAAGTATATTTTTTTATTTATTGTTTTCAATGTTAATCTTAGAATATTTATGACTTTTAAATATTCTAAGATATTAAAAAATATTTTAATATAATTTGGTAAAAATATTTTTCTAAGTCGGATTTTGACATTTTATTTCAACTTTGCTATGAAAATGTGTATTAAAATTTCAGGATAAATTGAATGAAACAATATAAATTCGTTTGGCATTGCATTTTTACTATAATATTAATAATTACATAAATAAATAATTTAATTTATTATAAATATTCTTAAATTATTATATTGCCACATGGTAAACACAATATGAACAATTAATTAAAAAAATCATATAGTCCAGTCTTTTTAAAAAAAAAATAAAAAAAAATATACAAACAAAAAAAAATCATAAATTAAACAAGAAATTATCACAACATAAATAAACTAAAAGAAATATGTACAAAACTGAAAAAAAAACAAAAAAATGAACGAAAAAATAATAAATAAATGAAAAAACAAGAAAAAAAATAATAAAATTAACAAAAAAAAATAATCAAGATATAAATAACAAAAAAAGAAAACAAAACAAAAATTTAAAAAAAAAATAATAAAATAATAATAAAAAAACAAAAAAAAAAGATTTAAAAAGATTGGAACAACATTCGTAACTACATGATTTTGTCGTGCGGTTAAAGTCTCACCGATTCGTGAGCGATTTTAAACGATCGGTTAATTCGCTCACGAATTCAACTCGCCGTTTCATTAAATTCAATTAATAATTTATAACATATCCGAAATAAATAAATAATACAGAAGGGAACAGAGTATGTATCGTAAGGATATATATATATATATATATATATATATATATATATATATATATATATATATATATATATTTAACTTTTCATATTGGATGTCGGTGCGCGATCAGTCCGGAAAATCTATTCGTTTTTCTTGAGATGTTCGGGTAGATCGATGTCGATGGAGCGAGCATAACCACCCCATACTTCGTGTCCGTGTCCGTGATCGTAAACTTGCTCGTGCGTGTGTCCGATGATCGGAATGTCCTTTTTGGATAATAAGGTTTTGAAACCGACGATGCCGGATAGGATCAAGGCGGCTATCGATGTGATCAACGCTTTTCCGGCGATGAGGAAAAGTGCTCCGATAGCCAAAGCTTTCAGAACCTCTGTAATTACAATATATATATATTATAATATATATATATATATATTTATAAAATAAAATATAAAATTAAATCTTACTTTTGACGAGCAATACGGCGGCCAAAACGCCGAAAATCTTCTTGACCTTCTTCTTTCTTCTCCTTCTGCGTCCTTCGCCTACGTCATTTGTGTCGTCGTCTTCGAATTCGTCGTCCTCTTCGATTTCGGTCTCGATCAAACTCCTGGCCGCTTCGTTGCCGTTAAGTTTAACGTTCAACGAATGCGTATCCAGAAACGTGGTCGCCTTCAGCAACAAATACGAATCTATCCGTTTGTTGACGTCGTCGGGAAATTCGCGCGCAATTTCCTGTAAACTGGCCGACGTTTGCGCTTTATCCTCGACGCCCTCCTTGACGATCTTGACGCCGGGATATACGACATAATCGCCGTCTTTCGAATATTTTTCCAACAATGAAATCAATCTGATTTTAAGACACGTCGGATTGAATATACTGTCGCAGTTCTCCATGAGCGACCTTCCCAGCGGTGACTCTTTGAAGAAATTGTTTACGGCGGCGGTGTCATCGATCGTTTTACTAAGCGAAACACTCAACATACCGTTGATTTGTATGACGAAAAACAAGATGGCAAACGCCCTTCTCGTCGCGACGTGGCACACCATTTTTATTAAATATATAAATTTATTAACACTTATTTAAAAAAAAAAAATATATATATATATATATAAGGGTTGGTGGGGGACGGGTGGACACCGTTTAGTGTATCATTCACTATATGATGACACTGTGCGCTATGGTTGCTCGATTGCCAATGATGCGTGTTCGAAAAAACGTTTACACTTTTATACCGAATAGCTGATAATAAATTTGAATGTAGGATGCTGAATAATAATCATGCATATATGAGGCTAGCAGGATTTTTATATAGTTACACCGTTTATAATGCGAGATTTACCGCTACGAATTGGACACGTATTATTTTAGAATATATATATATATATATATATATATATATATATATATATATATATATATATATATATATATATATTTATTAATGTCGAATACGAATTATTAATTTTATATATAAATTTAATCGAAGCGATCGTCTAATGTGGACAAATTGCTCGATTGAGTACTTTAATTATGCGATTTCCACTTTTTTTATAATATTTATTTATGTATTTTTTTTTTTTTTTTTTTTTTTTTTGGTCGTAAAAGGTAATATTCAAATTGTCAAACCCGGACGTTTTAGCGTTTAGAAAATGGTCGGAAGTTTCTCTTCGATTTTGTTTTCGTTATGAATATTTTTTTTTTTTGTGATATATTGATATTTGAAAGTTTGGTATTTTTGATCCTTGCTTTAAGAAAAACTTGGAATGTTGTTGTTATTATTTTTTTTTTTTTGAAAAATTTGAGTTCTTAATTATTATTGAAATACTTTACTTATCATATATGATAATAATTTTTAATTTAATAAATTTAACACAGATTTAATTGTATATAAGTATATGAATTATCACTTCCTTATTAACTTAAAATATTTTTTAAAATATTTAAAATGTGATTTAATTATACTTTTTTTTGTTATATATATATATATATATATATATATATATATATATATATATATATATATATATATATATATAGGTATTTTAATTTTTATTACTTATATCAATAATAATTCTTTCAGTTCTTATATATTATTAAATTTGTATATATTTTTAAGGAAAAATGTAATAATATATACAATTTTGGAATGTATTTTAGTAAAATTATATGAAAATAATTATTCGAAAATGTACGTATTTTTTATATATATGCTTTGTAAAATACAATGAGCTTTTATTATTGAACGACAGGTGAAGCGTTTTCAATAATAAAATATTATTTATTATTATTATCGTGTATTTTTCAAATATTTATAGTCTCTTATTATTTTGCTGTTGTTTTTATATAATTATTAATTTTATTTCGTATTAATGATTAGTCTTTATGATTTATCTTTTTTTCTCAATCAAAATATATAAATATGCAATATTTCATCTATATTAATAGTAATAAAAAATATGAGAAAAATTAATGTTGAATTGTTGATTCGATTAAATATGCGATTCTAAATTTTTAAGATACATTTAAAAATATTTAAATAATCAATTTAGTATAAAAATTTGAATATAATTGCGTATTTTCACATTAATCTTTTCAGTCTGAATCGTTTAAACATTATTATTATCTGTAGAAATACATGCGAAAAAGTGCATTAAAATTAGTCTGCAATCAAAAAAAAAAAAACGGACAAACTTTAATATAATTAGCGCATAACGGCTTCGTTTTTTTTTTTAAATTTTGGTTACCGCAAACGATAATTAGATGGGTAATAATTGTACTTTTTTTTTGGGAAAAAATTCACCAAAACATAATCAAGACCCTATTTTATTATAGGCGTCGGCACATTTTTTGAGGTTTCGTCGATCGTAAATAAACGATTTTCATGCGCATCGGAATATAACGGCATAGCTTTAAAAGTGAGAAACGATCATAATCGTCTAAAAATTTTTTGAAATGGAATAAAATTGTTAGAAAGTTTGTCAAATGCGATTTTATACTGAATTGGCCTTATTGCATATATTAAAAATTAACTAGTTGAAGAATGTATATATATATATATTTATTTATTTTTTATTTTTTGAAAATCAGCTGTTTCTGTATTCGCATGCAAAAGTAGGAAATTCGAAATATAATCAAATTAAATTTCTATTTTTGTTAATGATGAATTTTTTAACAATTATATACTATTTTATATCATATAACTTATCTGGATGCGTATATTTGTGGAAATGCATTTGGTGTTGTTCCGGTTTTATGTTTATAAAATGGTAATCGTTGTATATATATATATATATATATATATTATTCTATATTAAGTATTTTTTAGAAAATCTGTTGATTTTCTTTCTTTTTTTTGATATTTCTAAAAAACCAAAAAACCATATATATATATATATATATATTAAATTTTACGATATATGAAAAATAAGCATGATTTATTAATTAATATGATTTCGATTGATTATTATTATGCATTTTTTATAATTATTATTATATATAATTTTAAATATTGATATGAAAAAATGTATGGTAAAATTTAATTTTTTATAGCTTATATTAAAATTAATATAAAATATAAATTTTAAATGGATTATTTCAAAGAGAGAATGGAAGAAAAATCAAGAAAAACTTTACATGAAATAAATTAATATTTAATGTATATTTAGTATAAATTTTTAGAATAAACGAATGTTAATTTTTTTTAAATAAAAGAATAAATTTATTAAATAATTAAAAAAATGATGTTTTATTATTAATAATGCTGAAATTCATTTATATTGAATTTTTAATTATTCCATTAGATTTATCTAGACTAAATGTATTACAAAAATTAATAGAATAATAATTGCTTTGTGTGTGTGTGTGTGTGTGTTATTTGAAAAAAATATATAATCATAAATCAGTACAAAAGTCTTCTTCAGCACAATTTTTATTGAATGAAATAAATACACTTATATTTAATATTTGGCAATAGAAACAGGGAAAATAACAAAAAAAATAATAATAAACAAAAAAATAACAAAAATCATAAACAAAAAAAAACAAAAAATTAAAAAAATCACAGTCATGAATAAACTATTCTATATAAATAGTGGTATAAAATAAAATAATAAATAAAAAATAAATTAAAAAAAAAACTAAAATAATATTTACAACGTAAACATAATAAACAAAAAAAAATGACTAAATAAAAAAAAATAAACAGGAAAGTTTAACAAAAGTCGAAGAAATACTGCGCCGGTAATAAGTTAAATAATAATATATTAAATAAATAATTTAATTTTTTTTTTCATTTGTTCATCATCATTTTTTTCGACAAATTTTCTATTGTCGAAATATAAATAATAATAATAATACAGCCTTTCTTTTTATATAAATTCGTTTCGTTTCGTTTCGTTTTTTTTTTTTTTTCGTATTACGCGGTTTCAGTTTCTCATGTGTTTCGGCAATTCGACATTGAACGACCTTCCGTATCCCGAATGTCCGTAACCGCCGCCGTGTACGTCCTCGTGACTGGACGAATGCGATTGCGAATGCGAGTACACCGGTTTCGTGACGATTTCGTACGTGGTCGACTTGTGACCGCCGCCCGCCAACGATTTCAAACCAATTATCGCGGACAACATCAGCGACATTAGGGCGGTCATTAAGGCTTTACCGGCCAACATTGCCAATGCGCCCATACCAAGAGCGCCCAGTGTACCTGAAACGTACAAACAACATAATCAATAAATAATAATAATAATAATAATAATATAATGAAAATTATAAAGAAAGTTTCAAATATCGATAGTGAAAGGGCTATAATATTTTGCATCATTAAGGATTGGTGTGGTGTAATTTTTCTGCTCCAATTGTGTTAAAGTACTATTATTATTATTTTTTTTTTTTTGAGTTGTATATACTGCAAAAAAGCATTAAGTATAAAAAAATGATATTATTATTATTATATTGAAGGTCTTGTGTTCCATATATATAAATATATATATATATATATATTTTTTTTTTTAATTTATATATAATTTTTAAAGTGCGAATTTACATAATTGAATATTCTTCGTTTTTACAGATCGGTTACAAAACGGTTTGTAATATTAAAAAAAAAAAACGATATATTTTAATTTTATAATTCATTTTTTTTATCTTTAGTCTTCTTCGAGAATCAAAATTTTTATATATTTTTTTTTAATTGCGATAAGAGAAAATTTTGTTTCATATTTATATAATAGAATTTTTTTTTTTTTGAAAGATTGTAGAAGATTGTTTATTTTTATTTTTGACGAAGTAAATATAGATTTAAAAAAAATGTATTAAATTTGACTTTGAAATCTTTGTTGTTAAATTATAAAAACATATGAAATTCGATGATTATATATATATATATATATATATATATATATATATATATATATATATATATATTAGTATATAAAAAGGATAATTTTAAGTATTTTAACATAATTTTTTTCACAGCTGTATCTATTATGTAAGATTTATATTATATATAAAATATCCTATAATTGAATTAAATTTTAGTATTAATAAAATATATTATGTATAATACAATATATTTTATTAATAAGAAAAATATCGTTGAATATTATATATATATATATATATATATATATATATATATATATATATATATATATATATATATATATATATTTAATTTTTAGTGATAATATTCGTTCATTTAACAGACGAAACGCGGTCCTATCGAAAAAATTTAACGTTACATGACACATGGAACAAGTGTAATTTTAATTTTTTTTTCTTACGATTTAAAACATTTCCGCTATGGAAACGTCGCAATTATGTATCAGTTTTTTTTTCATTCTTTTTCTCTTATGCGGACTACATTTTTTTCGCAGCAGTCAATTGGAAAATTGAGATGATTTACCTTCGCTTCGAACGTTAAGCAACGGAGTGAACGACATTAAATTATTGTCATCATTCTTCATATACCATAAAGATGGTATCGTTTCGTGATGACGATATATTTTATTATTATTTTTAAATGCATCTTAAACTGTATAGTGAAAGATATGTGTCGATATGAAGTGTTTTAATGTAATGCAGAAAAAAAATCAGTGTAATTATGTGTGAATATATAATATTTTTTTCAAGTTTTGAGAATTATTGTATTTTATAAATATTGATAATAAAAATTTTATACCTTTCATCATCATAGCAGCAGCCAAGAGTCCTCCGTAACCGCCTTTTTTTCCGCCACCTCCGCCACCGCCGCCGAAACCGCCTCCTTTACGAGCTTCGCCCAATTTTTCAGCGGCTCCTTCGTCGATCAATCTGAGTCTTAAAGCGTGACTGTCTAAATAAGAGTTTAATTTGAATAATAAAAAGGAATCGAGCCTCTTTTCGGGATCATTCGGAAAACTTCTGGCCAATTCGGCGACTACTTCCGCCGTCTTAGTCTTGTTCGGTTCGACTTCTTTGACAACGGATAAACCGGGAAGTATAGAAAAGTCCTTTGTGTCCGACATTTTTTCAATGAAGGATATCACGTCCAATTTTAAGCAGGTCGCACTGTATGAACTGTCGCATTCTCTATCCAAGGATCTCTTAGTGAAAGCTTCCGGATTTTCTTTGACAGGATATGAATGCGATGATTCCAAATCGTTTTGATATGATGGTTCGTTGGTGGCCGCCGAATATATGCTCTGGATGGCCAAAACGACCAGAAGCAGAATAACGAAAACGTCCTTTTCTCTGATCATGTCGATCGATTTATTTTTATTTATTCTTTTGTAATGTTATGTGTAATGTGTATAATGAGAGATCACCGGAGCACTTGTTACCAATGCTGCGGTTGTTCTCCGAATGATGATCGTCAAATCAGAGCAGTGCGCTTTATATAGTAAAAATGGAGCGCTAAGTACTGCAAACAAAACGATTAAAAGTAATGCGGCCCCGAATGTTTACGAAAAATAGTTGGAAAAAAAGTAAAAATGAGTTACCGAGCGGTGAATGTTTTTGGAAGTAGAGAGAATCGAACCGATGGTAACATTCACAATTTCGCTTCAGTGTCAGCGTACAAAGATCAGTGGTGCGCAACCATTGGTCGACTTTTGGTCATTTTATGCCGATTTTTTTATTAAAAAAAAATATATGTATATATATATATATATATAATTTTGGAATACGCACGTTTTCGTTTCGGTTGGGTTAGTGGTTTTTTTTTTTTTTTTTGGAACTGATTTTTAATTTTTGACATTTCCACTTTCCAACTTTGCATATTATTATAATATATTTTAAAAGATTTATTATTTTTATTGTTGATGAATAATTTTGATATGAATTTATTCATTTTTATTGAAATTTATTTTTTTGTTATAAATTGAAGAAATATATGTTTATCGATACGAGTAAAAGTCATATAAAAATGAATAAATCTGTGTTTTTTGATATTTATATATATATATATATATATATATATATATATATATATATATATATATATATATATATATATATATATATATAAATGTATTTTTATATATCAAAACATAATAATATGAAAATAGGAAATTTTCTGATAAATATAATTAAATTTATTATTATATATTATTATTGTAATAAATTTATGATTTATATTTCAATCAAAATTTAAAAGAAAGAACATTCAGAAAATATGTAAATTTTTCATAGATTTTCACAATTTTAAAATTCTTAGAAATTTTCTTTTATATGAAAACCGTTTTTCAAAGAAAATCGTTAAAAATTATATATGTTTTATTTTTATTCCTCTTCATATTTAATTTATTAATAAATTCTGACTAATAAATGACAAATGTATAGTATTATAACTATTATATTATTATGAAAATGTGTTGTTACTATTACGTAAAAATAATGAAAAATTACAATACAATAACAGTTTTATCCTTGTAATAATAATAGAATTTAAGGCGAATTTTAAATAACCGGTATTGCAATATTTGTTACCTACTTCGATGTTATTCAAAACACGAAAATAAATCACCGTATTTTTTTCTATCGCAAAAACGGAAATGAAAATAATAGAAAAATCGCCTATAATAAACATCAAAATGGATAAATTTAAATATTAAAAAAAAAAATTAGCATCGAAATCTTAATAAAAGTTTTTTTTTTTGTTAGAATATTTTAACGTTTCATCGATATAATATTGAAATACGAATTTATTCGTAGAACACGCTTTTTGATATTTAATTATAAATAAGCGATATGTAATTAGAATTAATGCTCTCGTTCGATGTAATTGTCGAATTTATCATTTATTCGCATATATCACACTTTCATCTGATTCTCGATATGCTAAACGTGTAATTTTTATTAATTTTCTAATCAGACCTGAACACGGCATACTCTCACTTAATGCACATTTTCGTAAAACGTCTGAAATAATTGATTCTAATAATCAAATATTTACATTCGGCATTAATTATATGTAGAAAGTTTTGCGAATTTTTTACAAAAATTACACGCATAATATTTATAATCATCGAAGGCACTTTGCAAATTATAAAAAAAATATGAATTATAAAAATTTATTTATTTTTTTGTGTTTGCTAAAGTCAAAAAAAAAGTAAATTAAAAAATAAAATGCATTTTTATTCTGTTGCTGTGCTGAAAATAATAAAAAAGAGTGCGAATCGATGATTGGCGATTAATTTGGTTTTTATGTCGATTTAGATAATTATCGATTTTTTATCCGTTAATCGCGTTAATAGCGTAGTTGTTAAAATAACGGATTAGCGGTTATGTCAATTATCATTTAATTAAAATAGATTTTTTGCACAAAGTGCGAAAAATTGTATAAAACTATCGTTATTTTTTTATAAATACATTTTGAAGATTCTGTAATTATAAGTTGTTTTTTTAATGATAAAAGTACTATATTCTTATAATTAAAATTTTGTAGATTCAATGGTAATGCACTTGTTCACTTATTTATAGATATCGTATAACGAATTATACGCTCTTTATCTGAAGTATTAACTGTTTAGTTTCAATGAAATAGTATGAAATTAAAAAAGCTGATTTAGTTGAAAATTTAAATTGTATATTTTTTAAAATAATTTAGAACATTTTAGATATTAAAATAGGTATAGCAAAATATCGTTGTCAGTATCAATAAAATCTATAGATTTTGAAATATTGATTATTTCAAGAAATTACATAAGTATTCGCTGTTTAATCAAAAAAAATTCTCTTAAAAATTTTATGATAATAAGGAGTTATTCTAATATTGTATAATTTTCTAATCAATCGTTCTTTGATTATTGGTAATATATTTTATAATCAATTTAAGGGTATCAATAAAATAAAAGGTTGACAATACATGCGCGTTTCATGTTCACGGTTACAATTTTCGATTCGCATTCATAATAAAAGCAAGTAATGACTCGACGACAAAACAAACCGCTGTTACACTTTACGTTCGAAAAAGTGCCACCGAGCAAAAAGAAAAACGAAAATAAATATAATACACACACACATACACACACACTTATAAATAATAAATAAAAATAAAAGTCTAATGAAATGAAATAGAAAAAAAAATTGCCCGAGAAAAATACTAGTAGGAAATCGGGACGCATTTAAACGGCAGATCCGCCGATGAAAAGTCTTGTGAAAAATGAGAGTGAAAGCGAATTGGATTCTGAACATTTTCGAAGGCTCTCATCATTATTGACGAACGTCGAATCGTGAATTTTCGATGTTAAATTTTGACAATCGGTGCGCTAAGGGTACAAGTGATCGACAGCGAAATAATCGCGCGAAGTAAAAAAAAAATCGATATAATTATTATTATTATTATATCAATATTGAGATGTTATGATTTTGTATGAATAAATACTACTGTGATTGTCATTTAAAACTACCGGGCATTAGGAAGGCAGGTTAAATTGTATTTTTTTTTCCTACATTGGTAGGACTGTCTATAACATTTGACAAGCGTCTGTTTGTCAAAAGGTTTAATTATATCCGAGTTATATATCTATTCAAAACTCTATGTATATTTATACTATGTCATATTTTGTCAAAAACTCGATTCATATCGTTCTGCAACCACCGTATTCGCCTGATTTGGCTCCGCGCGACTTTTGGCTATTCGGCAAACTCAACAGGCGTTGACAAAAGTGCGTTTTATCGGACGGGGATTACTTTGAAGGGAATGAAATTGATTTAGAATTATAAATAAATAATTTACATTTTATAAACAAATTCACCTTACTTTTTTATCAGAGTGTTAGAGATATTTATTATATTTATATATTTTATATTATATTTTAATTCATACTTCTGGAAAAAAAAATTACATGATCACCGAACGAAATTTATTTTTAATTATAAAAGAACGAAATCGTTATAAAATAAATTACAATACACGTTGATTTAATACTGTTTTAAATCAAATTTTTCAACCATTTCAGTCACAAACAAAGATGCTACTATAATTTCAGGAAAACAGTTGATTTTCTTTTATCAAATTTAGCATAAGTAACGAAAAACATTAGTTATTTACAATTATTTTCGAGTTATAATAATATTAATTTATAAAGTGCGACATATATAGTATATAGTAGGTTAAAATTGGTTTGCGTTTTTATTATAAATTTGCAATATAAATCGTTTTGATGATTTCAAACATATTTTTGCTGCCAATTAGTGTACCTTCTTCGCTCGTTGGATAATCATCAGACCTGAAATGATTCCGCCGAAACCGAAGATATCCTCATTTGCGATTCACGCGCTCGTTAAAAATCATCCGATGAATAGAAATAAAATATAAAAGTAACCGCATCAATTATTATTTTTATTCGTTTTGGATTAATTCCGAAGAGAGACTGTATTTAAAAAAAAAAAAAATTACTTGTAACTTTTGATCGCGTTTTGCGATTTTTTTTTTCGTTTACTTTTACCTTTTCTAATCGTTGGCCTTGATTATTTCGATGCATGAAAATCGTAAGGCTTTTCATCGAAAAATCTCACGAGAAATGTTCCGTGAATTCTTCGTCTTGTAATTTGATGTAAGAATAATGAAAAAAGAAAAAAATCACTTATATATATATATATATATATATATATATATATATATATATATATATATATATATATATATATATATATATTTAATAGATTATGATTGCAATGAGCATTTTCCGAGTCGATTTCAATACGGAAAATCGTTATGGATGTGAAAAGCGAACGACACTTCTCATATCTATTATGTTTTATTGTACGAGAAAGCCAATATCTATTTTTTTTTTAATAATAAGTGCGTATAATGAAAATGGTGCATGGAAAACTATTGTTTTTCTTTCTTCTCACTTTTCTGTGAACTGTTTGTCATTTGAAGCGATGGAAAACGAATATAATATCTCACGTATGGTTTTAAGTTGGTTTCGAATAAATTCACGGTTAAATTTTAACCGTTATACGATTTCAAACGTCGATTTATCTCGAATGACTTTTCGAGTTGGACAATTCTGAGAATTTTCACTTTCGTTCATTTACTGAAAGTTTTCATTCATACTATTCATATTATTTTTCTTTTTGTTTTCTATATTGTACAAGTGTATTTATATATATATATATATATATATATATATATATATATATATATATATAATTTATGTTGCTATTATGAAATCCATGCATTATGACATTTTATTAATATGAGAATATTTAATTATATTTTAATATTTGTTCAAATTGAAAAAAAAACACATTTATTAATTTAAATTTGATTAATATTCAACGATCAATTAAAAATCATTCATTTTCTATTCAAAAAGCTTTCATCAGCAAATTTATAATATTTTAACTATATATATATATAGAAAATTATTTCTAAAAATTTGTAGTTTATATTCGCCAAAAAAAAATCGATTTTTTTGATGATTCGACGCAACAATCGATGAATAAAAATTTAACCGCAATGATATTATTTTTTTTATTGCAAACTTTTATTTCATGTAAACTTTCATTGTTAATGACGCTTTCAAATATAAATTTCTATTAGACGCTGATGACCGATTTTTTATTTTATTTAAAATCTGAATTACATATGTTTATAATAATGATAATGTGAATAATATAACATATACAACGTTATATTATATACATAAATATAATGGAAATAATTTGAATAGCATTAATTGCACACGTCATTATAGAAAATTTACTGGGATTTTCTTTTATTATTTATTTCCGCTAGAATTTCATTATAAATCTAAATTTAATATATGAAAGTTATAATAGAAATAATTCAACAATCTTAACAAGTCTTAGTTTTTATAGAATACTAATTATTATTTTTTAATTAAAGCTCTTAATTTATATTTTTTTTAATGAAAGGGTTAATATATATATTTGTAAATAATATTTAATGTCTATTGTTAAAAATAAATAAAAAATATAATATATAATATTTTAAGATAATACATATTTTATTTTGGTATTTACAAAATATATTTATTTTAGAAATTATTTAATTTTAATTTTATAAGATATTAATGTATGTGATATTTTTGATTGAATAATTTATTACAATCATATTTATTGTATAATTCATTTCTATGATTGTCTAATTGCGTTTTAATACAATAAGTGTAATCATGTTAAAATTAGAATTAAAATTAAATTTTAATATAAATATTTATATTATAAATTATTATAATTTAGTACAAACCACTGTGAGATATTTTAATGAAGATAATTAAAAAACTGTAAACGTTAACGCTTTTATATATTTAAATAATAAATAAACAATACATTTAATGCGTCATAAGTTGTGTTAAATGACTATGAAAAATCTTTATAAATAATTATAATAAAATTACAATGGTATCATCATTTACAATAGTGTGATATTTTCAGTTTTCAGCACATTTTACAATATTATAACGATTAAATAAATAAACTAGAATAAATTATAATTGTGCACAAATTAAAAATAAATGCTAAACTAATTGACAACATAAAAAAATAAACCATAACAAAATTGCTCTTAATTGTAGAACACGTAATAATTTATTTAATTGTTTCAGGTTTTATTTTTTTTTAATTAACCATTTGCATGGTTAACTGTTTATGCAAAACGCATTCTGAATACAAGATGGACCAAAAAAACACATTTCGTTTCATGAAAATATTTATATATATATATATATATATATATATATATATATATATATATATATATATATATATATATATATATATGTAAATATATGAAATTTGCAACATCTGTTCTAACTATTTTCGTACAGTTAGATATAAAAAATATATAGTTGGTACGTATTTTGATTAAATTTTGCGTTGTGATTTTTTTTCTATATTAAACTATTGGCGATGAACAATTTTCTGCGGTAAATTCTGATAACCGACGAATGGTAAATTTATGGCTTCATCGGGCATTATTGGCAAAGGTTGCTGAAGCTGATCCTTGGAGAAATCCTGACGATCCCATTTATAACCATGAGAATGAACATTTCCATGCAGAGGAATACTCAAAACAGCAGTCAAGCGATCTTGTTTGTGTTCACCGAAAGTTTTCAAAGCTGTCAGTCCTATAAATATATGTATATATATATATATATTAAAAAAATAGATAATAATAGAATATCGTAGATTTCTCGATTTATCGACACAAAACGGTTTTGAATTCATAGGTGCGGTCGAAATCGTGTTAATGGCATTCTCGTATTATTGAATGACACTGTTTTTCGTTTCTTGTCGTGTTTGTTGCCGATTTTTTTTTGCGAACATTTTTTTTCACGCATATATATTACTGTTAAAGTTAAAAAAAATAATTTAATCTCAAAATTTTATCGTAGTATTGACTGGATGTTTGAATTTGAATGAATACGATGAAAGTTATAATTTGGTAAAATTTGTTTTACAGCACCACTATATATATATATATATATATATATATATATATATATATATATATATATATATATATATATATATATATATATATATATATATATATATAGAAAAATACAGTTAATTATTTATATATAAATTATGATATTATTTATCAATTATTACTATTAATACTATACTACTACTAATACTATAAAAAACTATTCGGAAAAATTTAATATAGTTAGAATTTTATCTACATATTTAGAATAGAATAAAGCACATTCGAAAGTCAGAAAAATACATAGAAGAATTTTCTTAGATATTATTTAAAATGCTATTAAATTATTTATACTGAAAAAATCTGATTTTCTTTGAATATTTTAATATTATTCTACAGTAAAATAATAATTTATTATAATATTTGGTGGAAAATATAATAACGTTACTTTAATTTTAAATGTGGTTAAAATTAATGAAAAAAAAAGTGCGAATAGAACGAAATACGGTTTTTAACGAGCTCATGCAAAGATTAATTGCAAAAAATATAATCAGTGCGCTGAATGCATATTTCAGGTGAGTTTATTTGCAAATTTTTGTGCATTAAATTACAGTGCTGCTAGCAAAAAAAAAAAATAGATAATGCAAAAGAAAAATAAAAAAAATAAAATAGCAATAAATATATCGTACAACTGACCTATTATATTATACTTCATACCATTGAACCATCTGGTGTAATTTGTAAATGTCGTGGATGTGCGGATTTATTTCCTCTGTAAATCAATCGACGGCCGATATATTTTAATATATTATATAATATCAATCAAATTGTTTTAAATCCATTTTTAAAAATACGATTATTATTGACGATATGTTATCACATTTTTTCATTTTTAATTTTGATGTTTATATATGAAATATGGTCATCGCTTATTTTCTATGGAATCTTAGATTTTTTTAATATAAAAATTAATGATTTTTCTTATAGAGAGAATATTATATTAAAATATTATAAAATGAATTTAAATCATTTAACAAATATGACGGAAAAAATATTTTGATTATTATAAAAATTTCAGTAACTTTTTTGTTCTGAAAATTTATATATATTATTTTGTAAATAAAGATGTTATTATTTTTAAGTACTTATATTTTTTTCAGCAAAGTTTTTCATTGACGATTTGGTTTAATTTTTTTGAGTTTAAATTATTTTTAATCGTTGGTTTTAATTCATTTTTTTCTATCCATGATCATATCGGAAAATTATGATAATAAAAAAATATTGTTAATTACTTCAAATTGGCAAAAAAAAAATCCGTTAAAAATATTTTTGATAATCGAAAAGTCAATTTATACGATACGGAGTGAAATTTTCATTAATACTTACCGGATAAAAGTATGGAAAACAACCCTGCGAAAACACCTTTAATAGCGATGGCCGCTAAAGCGGTCAAAACCACCGACAGAACGATGGCCGTTTTTAGTTTTAAGGCCAAAAGTAAAGGGATCAGTAGTTTTTTTAATTTTTTTGTGCGACCATCTGAAAAAAGAAAACGCTTCTATATAATATAATATAAAAATGTATAAAAAACAAAAACTAAAGTGGTTCAGGCGTTTGGTCGTTTTTTTTTTCGACAACAACAACAACAAAAAATTAATAAATAAATAAAATAAAAAGAAAATAAAGGGGTCACGTGGTGCGAAAATTCGATTGTTGGTCGAAAAATCAAAAAACGAACAAATAAATAAAAGACACCGCACAAAGATGGCATTGATAATTATCTATAAATATATATTTTTTTATTATTTATTTAATTCGCTTGTTGTGAACATAGATGGCGATGTGATGTAACCAAGCGTTTTGCTGTTGTACAATTTTATTATTTATTTTTATTTATAAAATGGTTTAATTCAAAAATAATTATAGTTTAACCTAATAAATCGAATAAATTTTGTTTTATTATAAAAATAGATATAGTTTGATTGCTTTTTCTTTTTAATAATTTTAATGTTCGTTTTAATCTTAATGTTGTGAATATATGAATTAATATGTTTATTTGGATTTAATGCGAGTTAATTATAAAAATTGATTCAGTATAAAGAAAGCGGAAGTTCGTTTCTCAAATCAAATTTGACCTCAGATTTTCTTTATATATGACATAAATTATAAATATTATGAAAAAATATTTTACTTTTTTTTTTTGTAATAAAGATTATATTTTCTTTATCTGGATTAGAGTATATAATTATTTTCAATGAATTTATGTTTTTGTAAAATTTTAATCCATTTATTAAATATTATTTTTCCAAACCGGGTTACAAAAATTTTATTAATCTCAAACTCGTAAAAAATTATATTTCTATCTAAATTGTTCCTATTCTACTAAACTAATTTATTCTTTAATAAATATATAAATTAATATGAATTTCGTGTATATAAAAAATAATATTACATGAATTTTATTTCAATTATAAATAATATTTCATTCATTATAAAACTATTCTTTTTATTCGAAATATTTGAAAAAGAAAAATATAACATATCAAGATCAAATTCAATTAGAAAAAAAAATATAAAACAAAATAGTAGTGTAATATTTTTTATACTATTTCTAAAAAAATTGTAAAAGATTCGTAACACTCTGATCAAAAAGTAAGGTGAATTTGTATATAAAATGTAAATTCTGTGTTTATTCTTTCAAATCAATTTCATCCCCTTCAAAGTAATCCTCGTCCGATAATACGTATTTTGCTAACGCTTTTTTCAGTCCTCGAAACAGTCGAAATAGTCTTTTTCCAGTATATCCTTCAAGACCTTCATCGATTCGATTTTTATCTTCTCAATCGTATCAAAACGGCATCATCGTATTGGCCTTTTAAGTTTGCCGAATAGCCAGAAGTCGCACGGAGCCAAATCAGGCGAATACGGTGACTGCGGAACGATATAAGTCGTATTTTTGGCAATATAGTCGCGAAGAATCAATGCATTATGATATGGTGCATTATCGTAATGATGGAACCGAGAATTGTAAAAGATAATTAAACCTTTTTGACAAACAGACGGTTGTCAAATGTTACAGACAGTTCTACCAACCTAAGAAAAAAACGTTAATTTGCCTGCCTTCCTAATTTCACAATTTCACCCTACTTTTTGATCATAGTTTTATATTTATTTATAGAACTTATATTATACATAAAGAGTGCTTCAAATTACCAATAATTAAATTTTTAATCAAAATTTCAAATTTCATACAATATATATATATATATATATATATAATATATTTTTTTAATTACATTATATAATATATAACGAATCGGAATTTAATCGATCATAAATGTTTTTTTTTTTATTAAAGTTCTCATTTATACAATAAATTTATAAAATTAATTAATTAATTAACACGTTAAATTATTCGTGTATAAGTGGAGGCGTTTGTCGACGTCGAAGCACTAACATCGTCTCGTTTAACGGTAAAAACGTGTTGTTTCTTTATAGTCGACCAGTGGAACAAGGTGAACGGCTTCGGCAGGGATAGTTCCACTTCCATGTGGACTATGAAGTATATAAATACGAAGCATACGATTATGATGATGATGATGATGATGATGATGATGATAAATGACGGATATTCGTGTTTGTTTGTTTGTCGTCGACGTAGACTTTGCCATTGATTTTGATGTTGTTGTGTTCACGTACCAGTTTTACCGGGTCACCGACACTAGTATTTTTTTTTTTTAATAATTTATTTATTGTTATAATATTTATTTATACGTTATTTCACGTTCGAATTCGTATACGTGTTGCCGACAAAGGTGAAATTTTCGTCGTCAACGATAAAAGCGAAACGTCCAATTTTCTTTATATTAGATCAATATATATATGAATGTACTGATGGTTAAGTTTTCAGATTGATTTTACGATTTTATTTTTAATTATTTATACATTATTATATATTATAGTTTAATTATTAAAATTATAAAAATATTTTATATCGAATTATTTTCAAAATAAATAAACTATAATTTGATATATAGCTAATGAACATTCCAGAAAAATATTGATAAAATTCTTAACAAATATGTGTATTATAAATTTAGCTATTTATATATATAAAACAATATCCATCTAGAAAAAAATTTATATAAAGTTGAATATTTATATCTATTTAAATTTTGACATACCATTTAATAATATTAAATTATTATATTAAAAGTAGAAATATTATAGATAATTTGATATATTACTGCTTAATCATTCCAAATGTTAATAATTATTAATATTATTTTTAAACTTTTAATCTTGTATTACTAATAAGTTTATAGTATATTCTGTTATTCGTTTACGACACAATTCCGCATTATTTCAATCACAATTTAACAGTATTTTAATTTGAAATTAATGATCATTAATATAATTCATCGTTTATTAGTTGATATAATAAAATAATGCAAGTATGTCTTTTTTTTTTAAATCATATTTAAAAGCAATTAATTATCCTAAATATATTCGGCTACGTGGTAAATGACATGATAACCTCAAAATTATTATTGACATGAATTCCTAGTTTAACACAAGAAATTCCACATATTTTCCGTTTTGTAACACTTAATTGAACATATCTGATTCATCAGAGCACAAACGGTACATATGATCAAAATTTAATTCATCAAAATCAACATACGAAACACGAACAATTTCAAGAGTTATTTCGACTTTTTCATAAATATATATATATATATATATATATATATATATATATATATATATATATATATATACAATATAAAAGTGAATCTGCATATTTAAACTTCATTCGCGATATAATACAGTATATTTAATGAAAGTAACATCCGGAACTCGGTTCAAAGTCCTGAACGTTTATATAGTGAGTCGTGCAGTTTCAAGTGTTTTTCAAATATTTATCATTACTACAACTCGAAAAAAATCATTTTCATTTTCTCGCGTGAAAAGTTTGAAATATAGAAAAAAAAATAAAATAGTGGCCTTTTTTTTTTCATTTTGTGGAGAAAGTTTACGTCGAAAGTTTGATTACTTAAGTTTAACGCTATGGTAAAATAAACGGATGTAAATATGCGGCTATCGGTAGTAGTAAAATGGCGTAAGTGAAAAGAAAAATTAAAAAATAAATATATATGATATATTTCAGTATAAATATTTTGATACAATCTAAATATTAAATATATTTATTCAATCTTTTGATTATATATCAAGAATAGATATGTGAATATATATATATTATGATTGATTTTCGTGATAAATATATATATATATATATATATATCTATATAGTTTAATACTTTGTTTTTAATAGCAAAAATATCTTAGATTCGCAATCAGATATATTATTACTATATTTTCATTTAAAAAGCTTTTTCTATTAAAAATATATATTTTATTAATTTTGATACAAATGTATATATAAATATAAAACTCAATGAAGATATATTAAAGTTATCGAAGTGTTTTTCATAACGAATATTAAAAATTTTCAAAAATCATGAATAATTCAGCGATTTTGATTTTTATATTTTTCATATGTGTCAGATATAATCATATTTATGAAATAATTCCATAATAATTATTTATAAAATATATAATTTCATATACGCTCTAGTAATAGCACATAACTATCAATCTTCGTTTTTACCGAAAACAAAAAATATATATATATATATAGTAAACGAATTTGATCGACGATATAATGATATGTGCCACAAAAATATTGAGATGCTCTGTTTACCAGAACGAATTTAACGATATATAAAAATTAATATTAAATATCTATTAACGGCGTTATATATAATATAGACAATATTTATTCGTAACATTGTTTCCAATTTTACATACAATAATAATACATCGATGTCATTAAAAATGCATCAAGTAACATACATTAAGCACAAATTAAAGTGCAATCGTGTGAAATTGAACTTTCTACAATTTTCTTTTTTTTTTTCATCGACTTTTATATATATATATATATATATATATATATATATAGATATATATAAATATTTTTTATCATTAATTCGATTTAATTAATTGAAGTGTAATAAATCGACATAATTATACTAAATAAATCATGGCGTGATACATAATTTGTGTTCAATGTATAAAAATATTTTTTAATTTATTTCTATTTAATAAACAAAGTTAACAAAATCGAATATATTTATTTTTGTTGAATTTATTTATTTTCTACCTAATATATATATATATATATATATATATATATATATATATATATATATATATATTCATATAATATATATTTAAATTATAATTTTATTAGATGAAATAGTTTTTAAATGTTTCAATTGCTCGTCAGAATTGTGACCCACTAATAAAATAATCGGAGAAATCTGACGATCGAAAAGACAGCAGAATGTTAAAAATTGGGAATTTTTGAGAACAATTGCCGCATTTATAATATATATATATATATATATATATATATATATATATATATATATATATATATATATATATATATATTAAAATTAATAATGTTAAAGAAGAATAAACTATAATAATTATTATATTTTGGAATGTTGGCCATGGCGTGAAACCTCGCATTCTTGTTGTAGATATTGGTTGAGAAAGTGTTCTGGAACTTGAAGTAGTATGAGAAAAAAATACGATGTTTAGATACAGCGGCTACACGATAATATTTTTTATACTAATTCTAATATCACATTATTTCAATATATTCTATATTTTAATATAATTACATTATTAATATTCACTTATAAACATTTTGATATATTAATCGCTTTTCATTTCGAGCTCAATTTTGAGATAACTGTTAAAATATAATATTTATAGTTTAGTATTATTATATTCATAAAATATATTATTTATTTTTGATATTATATAATAGTTTATAGTAAAAGCGAAATTTTCTAATTATTTAATTATAGATGTACTTGGAAAATTAGATTTAAAGATATATCTTTAAATTGATATTTTTTTTATATTAGGTTGTTTCATAAATTTCTTTCTTTTTCTAATATGAAATGAATACACAATATTTATAGTTTTAATATTATTTATCTTGTTATAAAAGAACCCTTTTTCAATCTTTCAGGAAGCTTCGTCATATTAAGTATTTTCTAAAATTATTTATTGTGTTTTAGACAAGAAATTAAATTGGAGGTGAGCTTTTACTTTGTATTAATCTGATGGAGTGAAATCTGGATAATGTGCAGGTTGCAATAAAA
Source organism: Leptonema lineaticorne (assembly GCA_024500535.1). Classification (NCBI taxonomy): domain Eukaryota; kingdom Metazoa; phylum Arthropoda; class Insecta; order Trichoptera; family Hydropsychidae; genus Leptonema; species Leptonema lineaticorne. The sequence goes on from JANIJI010000017.1 coordinate 3,165,901, forward strand.
CATACCAACCAAACTCTTACTAGCTTTTCTTTTACCGCTAATATAATATGTGGTTTTATGTTGTCATTATGAAAAATAATAATCTCATCTATTAATTAATTTTGGCTGTTTTCTGGTAAGAGTGCTTTCAATTTATCCACTTGATGACAGTATTTATTGTTTTTTTTTTCTTGACAAAACAGTTTGTAGAAAATTAAGGTTTTGCTATCGCACAAAAACAACAGACAACATTACGTTTTGTCTTCTGTAATCGATTAAAAATCTGTGATATATAAGGAACAACCACTCCAGAAATTGCGAGAATTGGCTTCGCGACCAACTTGTTCTTGATTTTAAGTATATTTTTTTGTATACAATCCAATATGATCTATGATAACTTTTTTATGTGATAAATAATAAAATCATTAAAATGTGAACCGATTTATACATTTCAATATGGAAATTTTGATTGAAAACGATTTTGATAATATGAGGAAACTTTTGTGGAATGTCGACGACGATATATATATATATATATATATATATATATATATATATATATATATATATATATATATATAAAATAATCATTTCCGCCGTGAAGAGATCGTTTTTAATTTTTTGTTACGGCAGGTGTTTCTCGATACAAGGATGTGAAAGAGCCTCAGCAACTTTCTATGACCCAGACATACCTGACGACTTTCCTCGTCGGCGACCCACATTCTAACCGGAGCCACATCGTCCCAAATTGTTACACGAATTCCGCTCTCGGGCACACGCACACACACATATAAAAATATATAAAAGAAAAAGAAGAAGAAAAATAAAATAAATAAATAATAATAATAATTGAAAAAAAAAACCACCGCCCGTACGCACGAAAGTAAATCCCATATATAAGTAAGCCGGTGCATTTTAACGATGACATTCGCACTATGCGATCGCATCATTGTGACGCCTCTAATGTTTCTCAAATTGCTCTTATGCGATGTTTCGTTCAATTTCACCCTATATTTATGTATATATATATATATATATATATATATATATATATATATGTATATGTATATGTATATGTATGTATATATATATATATATATATATATATAAATATATATATATATATATATATATATATATATATATATATATATATATATATATATATATATATATATATATATATATATATATAGATTAAATTTAATTTTAGGACGAATGACGACGTATATATAATATGAATAATATATAAAAAACATTATTATCAAATTATTTTTAAGTACATAAACGAATTTAATTTTAATATTATTATGATAAAAAAAAATAATTAAATATAATTCAAATATTTAGAATATGAAAAACTTATTGAAAATATTGATATTATACTATATTTTATGTACATCGTCAAGACAATATATATCGAAAAATTCGTAAGCTTCTCAAACATCATAAATAAAAAAAAAAAATTTTATCATAATTTAGGACTAAGATTAAACGATGTCGTATAACAATTACGCAGTAAGCATAATAAAAAATATATAATTCAGAATAAAAATATAAAAAAATAATATTGTACGTAATAACAGTACAAATCGTACCGCTATTATGTTAACGTGACTGCCTTTTCAAAATGGTCACGATCATGTCACGGCTACAAAATTACTAATATGCGTTCATAAATATAAATAAATATATAAATATAAATACACCTATTATTTCGACGACTTGTTTATTCGAATATAATTCGTGTTATTTTAATGATCCGTGAGTCGAATTTAGTATATTAAACGTTGCACATTTAATGTTACAAATTTGCGTTTAGGATTCATTATCGTTATTATATAAAATTATTAATGTTAAGTTTATGAAATATCTGTACGGTTATTATTATTATTTTCAAATATGAAAATCGAACGTTTTCTATAGCGCCAGAGAAATTTTCGTGAAAATATAAATTCGTATACCGTTATTAAAATTTTGTAAAGCGATTAAAAAAAATTTTATACAAAAATTGAACCGTTGACGACGTTTTAAAGTTATAATATTAGAAAATGGCCGAACGAATATTTCGCGTTTACTAAAGTTTGTGAATGAAAGGTTGGCAAAAGATGGCGGTGCGCGATTCGCGGTTGTTGAAAATGCTCAAAATGGCGAATCGAACGAATGAAAATATTGTTTCTATTTGTCGGCCGTGTCAAAAGATGGCACGCGTTTCTTGTATTGATCTACGATCGCTTTTTTTTTTTAACGAGTTTCGAAAATATCGTTTTAATTAAACACTATATAAAATTTATAAAGTATTCACGTTATAAATAATCAAATTTCAATTTTGTTTTTCAATTATTTATTTAAATATATATATATATATATATATATATATATATATATATATATTAAATTTATTTAATTGTTTTATTATATGTATTATTAAACAGAATTAATTGTATGCATATAGAAAAGTTAAATATTTTTCATTCGATAATAGCATTAATTAATATTTAGATTAGAACCAGTTCTATTTGTTATGGAAAATTTTTGTTCTAATTTTATTAGGTGAAAACAAGTTTAATTTTAGTTGAATAATCAAATGAGATTAAATGAACGAATCAGAATTTCAATAGTTAAATATTAACCGTTTGAATTCCAATTATGTATTAAAATCGTTCAACTATATTTTTTTTTGAATTTAATAGATTGTAATAAAATAAAATAAAACCTTTTTTTTTATCATTAGTAATGGATTCTAATTTTGATTTTCTATCGACAATCTGATGATACAATCGAAGATTTCGAATTATACCATATATACATCATAATACAACCACAATAATTTTTTCATGAATACAACCACAATAATTCGAATATCATTAAAGTACAATTATATAATGGATTATCTATATAATCCATTGATTACCTGACTGATCCCTGGAAGTGCCACGATCACGATTTAAGACGATCTCATGAGAAGACACATATCTTCTGATCCTTTCCAGCAGAACATTTCCGGTATCATTTTCCACCATTACCGGTTCATCGTTGACAGTTTTAACAATTTCAAGACCGCCAAAAAGCGGTATTCTCTCTTCTCGATCGAATTTTTCAATGATTTCCGTCAATTTTTCATCGATACATCCTTTATCGTTCACACAATTTCTACAATTTACTATCGAGAACGAATAGAACGCGATTATTAACGTGATTGATAATGTTCGAAAGTCCATTTTTTTCTTCTACTTCTTTACTTTGCCCTTTTTTATATATCACAATCGCGGTCTATTCCCGTTGAAATGTTAATATTGAATGAATACTACCGAATGCGATCGCGTTTATTTAACCGAAATATAAAGGAGTACAAGAATGGATGTTATCAGAAATCGAAACGTGTTAACAACGTTCACGAATATTAATTATTCATATGGCATGTCCTGAAATTTCGATATGTACGCATTTCGTTTATAAATCACTTTATATGTCTAGGCCTATGCGCTTTTTAATATTATTTCTAAACGATCGACAAATGATATTAAAATATTCTTCGAGTGCTATTTTATAGGCATGATGAAAAAAAAATCGATCCGTTAAAACGTAACTTTCTATCATACAACGTTTTCATAGATAATTTTAATGATGGTTTCTATTTGTCAAACTTTATATTATTGAAAAGATATATATATATATATATATATATATATATATATATATATATATATATATATATTGTCAACAATTGATAAAGTATATTTTTTTTTATTTCAAATAGAATAATGATTAATAATGGTTCTCAAATCATATTCATTACGACTGAATATTTAACAATTTTTTTTTAAATCATTTTAAATATTTTTTGGGGAGTTCAATTAACTATAAACTATTTCTTATTTTCCACAACTAAATTTTTGATTAATTGCATTACTATTGTATATAGAATATATTACAATGATAATAGCTTTAATATGTTTTATAAAATTTACAGTTTGTTTTTAGAATATCAATTTTACACATTCTTCTCTATTTATTTAAACGAGTTAAACGTTAAATATAAATATAAACAATATACAAAACTCACGTTATATACATTAAAGTGTATAATATTTTTTTTTTTTTGTTGTACGTCATAAAAATGACGTTTTTCGCAAATTATTCTAGTTATTTTTCGTAAATAAAAAGCGACTCGTGTCGTTGACATTACTATTTTATTATATATATATAATATAATGAAAAATTATCGCTGAAACTTTCGCTCTTTTGTACCATTTATGCTTCAAGAATATTTTAGTCGTCTTCAAAAAAAAAAATTTTTTTTTTTTGAAGCATTTTTCTTTCCTTTTATCTCGAATGATAGATTCGCATGTGAAATTTCATGCACGATAATTCGATTGAAGCATTTTATATTCGTGTCGCGTTTCGTTTTTCATTTCGACGACGGTCTGGTTAAAAAGTTTCGACCGTTTAATATTAATTTTGATTTCTGAATACCATTAAAAATATCAAACTCAATTTATTATGATTTTTTTTGTAGATTTAATAAGTCAAATTTTCATTCAATGAAATCTAATTTTTTATTATATTGTAACTTATTTTATATAAAATATTAAAATATAGGATTTAAAAGATTATTAATGAAATAAAATAAAATAGATATATATAAATTGTAATCATTTTATTAGAGAAACATAATAAATAAACACTCGCAGAGGCATCATTCTAATATCTACCTAATATTTTGTAACGTATAATTATATTGCGAAATTAAAATAAAATATAATACATTTATGGCACTATGTAGGAGTAAAATAAAATAAAATAAAAACAATAATAATACTGGCTTGTTACAAAATAATAAAAAAAAATAACACAAAAAAAGAACGAAAAATAAAAATAATACAACTTTGGTTCTATGTTTCCTATATGCGAAGTAAAATGAACAATAAAATAAAATTGAAAAATAATTGAGAAAAATACTTAAATCTAATTAATAAATTATATTTTTTTTCATTATTATTCGACGTTAAAAAAATCGCCGTCTTCCGATAAATAAATTAATAAATTTATGTACAGTGTGATTCGTAAGTCGCGTTTCAATCTACTATGTAATCAGTCAGTCGATTATAAAGAATTATGCGTGTATTATATATATATATATATATATATATATATATATATATATATATTTTTAAATTATGGTTTTTGTCCGGCATATGCCATTTCTTGAGCATCGGTCTGGATTGATCTTGCATATGGATAACCGGCCGATGATCCTGAATTGCTCCATCCTGTGGTTCCACCTGATGACCATCCAGCATTATTCGAACCAGAATTAGACCAGCCGGTGCTCTGTTAATATAAATCAAAATTATTAAATATATATATATATATATATTAATATTATTTTTATATAAAATAAAATACGAACCTTGCTAGGAGATCCTAATCCACTGCTTCCGCTACCCAAAAGTTTTTGAAGTCCAAGAACTGATGCCAAAACGAAAGCCAATTTAGCTACTATCAGAGCCTTGGTAACCAAAAGTGCTAAACCTCCGCCGAATATTGTGACTAAGGCCAATACTTTAAGTCCTACTCCGAGAAGTATTGGTGCTAAGAGTTTCTTGATTTTACCGCGCGCTGTAAAAACAAGAAATAATTCATTTCATATACCGCACGTAACATTTTAAAGGTTTTTATCTAAAAAAAAACAATTATTGTGCGTATATAATTATAAATATATATTGTCTATTGTTTGCGATACAAAGTCTTTGTAAAGAGAGAAAAAAAATAAGGAACAAAGAGAAAGTTAAGAAGACCGTTCGACATGTATAATAATAAAACGCAAAGGTGTCGACCATTATTTACATGAGAAATCTTCGTAAAATATTAATAAAACATAAGTGACATATGTATATGAATAAGTACAAACTCGAGTTTTCAAGGTGCGGTCACGGTTAATATTTAAAATAATTTTCTAACCTTCGTTGAATGTTCTTGCGGCTGATGCGATCTCTTCTGGTGCAACTTTGACCTGAAGACTATGACTTTCCATGAAATTTGTGGCTGCATTACCCAATAAATCCAATAAACGTGCCGCTCTCTTAGTGGTTTCAACCGGAAGTGTGTTTTCTATTTCATTTTCGGAATCCAGAGATTTTCCGTCTCTGATGGAAACTGAATCGTCCCTGAAATTGTATGAACGCTTGACAATAGAACATATAGAAGAATGGAAATGAAAGTACGCGTTTCAAATATTTACAAACACTTCTCGATTCAATATTTGTACGAACAATTCAAACATCGCAAAGTGGTTAACCTCTTTTTTTTTAACATTAAACTAGTAATGCAAATCAAATTCTACGAATAAATACCTCAGATATAATATCAACGATTAATTATTTAAGTTTGTAAAATAACCGTTATGTAGAACTTGAAAATTGTCATTTTTTATGAATAAATAATTTTTAAATAATTGACACAGATCAATAACATTTTTTTTCATGGTTAATAATATATATTATTTTTTTTATATAAGAATTCTTTGGCAGCATATAATAAAATGCAGATGAAGAAGAACGAGATTTCTGATGCTGTCAATAGGTGAAAGTAAATGGCGTTTCATGGTTAAGAGATTGACCGGTTAATGCTTATTATATCATAGTACGTAATTTTGATCACATTATAGCGATTATAATAATTATGATACGCGCATATAATACGAGTTTTACGCCGAACGAAAAAAATATATATATATATATATATATATATATATATATATATATATAATTATCCGGTTATTTTTCAATTTGACCGATTGAAATAATTTGATTTTTTATTAAATTATGTTTATATTAATATAATAAATCGTAATATTTTTAAATTTTATATGTATGTAAAGTAATTAGTATTGTAATATATTGATAAAAATCGTTTAATTTTAATATATAATATAAAATTTTATATAAGAATAAGTATATTTTTATTTATATTTAAATATTTTATGATTTAAAAAAAAAATATAATATAATATAATAAAAATTCTGACCTTTCAAATCTGATTCCGGGCAATAATTCGATATTTTGCATTCTGGCCGCTCTGTTGAGTGCGACGACACCTTTTACGGCGACGCAACTCATAAAATCGTCGTTATCCGACGCGCAGGATCCTAACATTCTGGCCATCCTGTCCCAGGATCCGCCTTGTTCGATTTCGTTCGATTCCACATTTTGTATGTCGAGAACGTTATCTTTCGGCGCCGAATGGCTAACGTCAATAAGACAGAAAGCGAACGCAACGATAAAAAATGTGGACTTCTTGACGGGAGTCATCTCACCGAGCCGTTTCGTTTCGAGGATGTGTTGTCTGCTCAGTGAGTCTAGAACGTGTGTTGTGAATCAAACGAGATCCACCCTATTTATATTACGTTTTTTGAGAGTTTCTTCTTCTTCACACTCCTACATTCGAAAATACGGTGACTAATCGACAATACGTACACATATAACACATTAGCATATTAACAATGTATACAAAAGATCGAAGAAATGAGATAGATATACCGAGGAGAGACTTTTGAAGAACGAAATATATATATATATATATATAATAAAATTCAGTAACAAAAAAAAAAACACGTGGAAAATGAAAGAAAATCGACGTAAATCCGTCTCGTGTTGATGAAAGTTGTTCGTGTCATCCGTTTGTTGTTTATAAGATCCGCCATAGTAAAAAGTGTCGTCGAAACCATTGTCTTTCTTTCTTTTTTTTTTTTTTTTTTTTTAGAAGATAAAGTTGCGTAGTTTATTTTAACGCGTGTGCCCACCGTGTAAAACCTCGTTAATCCGACGCAGCCGGAATAGGAAAATTGGATTGAACGACGTACATTAGATATATTATAGACAATGACATTCTTGGTTCACGCCCAGCAAATTACATTTTTATGTCGTTACAATGCGATCTTTTTTTTTTTAAATTTAAATTATTTAAAGCGTAAATGAATCCGTTGGCATTTTAATTTTATAAAAATTACGAACGATTAATATATTTATATATATATATATATATATATATATATATATATATAAACGCATCTTATATAATAGTCAATATTAAATATATGTTATATAAGAATTTTATGATATGAAATTATTTTGAATGTTATAATAATATTATTGATACCTATTTTCATAAAATTTATTATATATATATGGTATATATTTTTTTAATTTAATAAGTTTTCTTTATAAAATATTGTAGAATATTTCGATCAAAGATATTTATTAATTAAAGCAATTATTTCTTCAATTTTTACTAAAAAATATATTCACGTTTTAATAAATTTTAACATAGAAATATATATATATATATATATATATATATAAATGTGTGAGTATTAATAATTATATTCCAAAAATTTGTATGGTGTCTCCTAAAGCGGGATATTCATAAAAAGTCAAAGAAGAGAAAGTATTATGTATTTTTCATTTCCTGTTCTTTTTTTATATGTCACTTAAAATGAATATTTAGTGAACATTTTTCTCACGGGTACAAATCCCGATATATTTACAATATTTTAAAAAAATATATAAATACACGATATTATCTATTTATATATATAATATTACATAAAAAAAAGATTTAAATAATTTTATTCAAAATGTAGTTTTTAATCGTGCACGAATTTCATACATCGGATCCACTTGTAAATGTAAAATGATTTTTTTTTAATATTATTATTAACCAAAATCCGCACAGTCCAAATTCAATCTAAACGATTTCACATTTCCAAGAAAAAAAAATAACGTTTTATTTTTCAATTTCAACTCATAATATTCAGCAAAAAATGACGTCACTATGCGAAAGTTTTTCTCGTACTAATTGACCATATATATATAATGTATCAATTATAATACGCAGATTTTTTTCTGAATAGAAGTGACACGGAGATATATTTTTTTATTTTGCACGGTCTAAATTCTAATATATTTCTCTAGGTTATAGTTAAATTAATATATTACACACACACAAACACACACTTTTATATGCCCACGTATAAATTCAAAATAATCATATATGAATATCGGAAGAAAACTATAAATTTTAATTTTATTAATCATTTATAAAAAAACAATGCTTTTCCATATATAAAACTAGATAAAATTGAGAAAAAAAAATATAATCATTTATATTTTTTTTCATATTTAAAAAAATATTTTTATTAATATTAATTATTTTTAGCAATACATAAAAATAAACGTATTTATTTAGTGAAAATATCATGCATTGACTCATATTTAATATTTGCATTAGAAAGCGCATTTCGATTTTGCAATTTTATTATACTTTCGTTTTATGACTATTTAAAAAATAATATTTTTAAATAAGTATTACATGTTCTTAAGTCACTTTTTTTCATTGCATATTTCATTAATTTTTTTTAAATAATAATAAATAATATATTATTTATTATTTAATAAATACATAAATAAAATTAAAAAAAAATAATACAATTGTGCTTGTTGAGAAACCTTGACCTCTCATTTTTAGTAATTTTTTACTACTGTTTTCTTATGCAATTAAGCCGCAATTTCTACGAACAATTCGTGAATTTTTCTTGTCAAAAGTTGACATAACAGTTAATTTTTCGAATGAAAAAATTGTTTATATTGCAAAAAATAAAATAAAATAAAATTATTTAAAAATATAAAATTCGTTTTTTACGTATTAAAATTTTATTATAATTTTCAGTTTATTTCATTATATTAAATGAAAAAAAAAAATAATTTTTTAAATATATTTTAACGGAATCAAAGGATGAAAAATAATATGATATAAAAATTATTTTATAACACATAATTAAAAAATATTATATTATATATATATATATATATATATATATATATATATATATATATATATATATATATATATATATATATATATATATATATATATGATGTTACACATCGATAAGCAAAACTAGATCATTATCAAGGGCAACTCTCTAATGTCACAACTCAGATTTATACACTGCAACATTATATTGTAATAATGCCTACATTTTACGATAAATCACCACTTTCACTAATTTAACCGCTACAATTTTACGATCGATATTTATAATTCTATTGTAATATATATATATATATATATATATATATATATATATATATATATATAATGGAAAAAAGGATCCGAGTGTGATCAATTGTCACATATTTATCGGACGATTCACACATTTTCCGTTTTACATACCCACTTTTCTCATTTCGTCTCGTTGTTATTTTATCGTATTATTTCAAACTGAGCGGGGTAGGAGGGAAGGGGGGGGGGAATTTTTCGATATTTTTCATATTTTTTCTTCTTCATTATTTTCTTAATATTCACAGTCGTCTTTTGCGGTATCCGGATCGGAATTTTCACACTTTTCTTTAATGCCTCGTGTAAATATTGTATTTTGTACGAACGGTCTAATTGAAAGAAAGTGGAAAATAAAAATGTTTGAAATATAAAACCATGTGCTTTTTTTTTCTATACGAAAATGGTACGTTTTCTATTTTTCCTCGTATATTATAAAAATAAAAAAATATCAGGATATATATATATATATATATATATATATATATATATATAATATTTTTATATGCTATTAAAAAATAGGGTCGTCGTAAATTATAATCATTTTATGATGATTCGATAAAATATGTATATTAAGAGTAATTTGAATTTCAAATTAAGCATTGTAATCGAGCTTCATTTATCCAATTACATTCAAATTTTCGCGTTCATTATCGGTGTAAATGTTTCTTTTGTGCAAATGTTTATTTTACTACATATATATATATATATATATATATATAAATAGTGATGATTTTAAAACTGTAATTTCACTTTTGTATATTTTAAATATTTTTTAAACGATTTTTATATATCAAAATATATTCGTATAATAAAACATTTCTAAATAAGTCAATATTTTTATTTTGAAAATATTATTAATAATAAATAATACATATTATTACAGTAATAAATCAACAAGAATTTCATTATATATTTTTCCAAACCATAAATTCGAGGCACTATTAAAGACTATAAATAAACGTCACAAAAATATATTGAATTTTATTAATCGATAATTTATTTATTTATTATTGATACGATCCTTGGTCCCAGGATTCTTCGGTGATATCAACATAATGCTTCGGATGATGATGATGCACTCTTTCTTTAATCGGAAGTGGAACAACTTCGATTTTGGTCACGTCATCTTTTTTACCCTCTATTTTTACCGAAGGTTCCATCATTTTTTTCAGACTCAGAATCGAGGCCATAACCGTTGCGATTAAACCGAGCATTAGACCTTAAAATATGCAAATAATAATAATTTTTATTTTAATATATTCTATATTATATATAAATAAAGAGCGATATTCAAATTTATAAATATTACCAAAATAAATTATATAATTTATAATATTAATCGAGAAAAATTTGAAAAAATATTATATTAATTCTTAATGATTTTTTTAATAATAAAATAATTATTAAAATTATAATTTGTATTTAAATAAATATTATAAGAATTTATTAAATTATAAAATTATAGATGCACAAAAAAAAAAATACATTAGAAAGCCACCTATTGGTGACATTTAAATTCTTTTCAAGTTTAAGTGATATTTTAAAGATTATTCAAATGAATAAAAACTTAAAAAAAATTTTTTTTTTCATATACCATATAAAAATATAATAATGTTATTATTATTTTTTCAAAAATTAATATTATTGTAAAATCGGCATCATTTGTAATGTATGTAATTCAAACATTCTTAAAAAAAGCTTGAATTATGAATTTGAAATAATAAAAATTATTATTATTATATATATATATATATATATATATATAACAAAAAATATATTAAAAAAATAAACCTTTTCCAGCTAAAATAGCTAAAGCTTTCAATACGACCGGCAATAGAATAGCTTTTGCAGACATGAATCCAATCATCATCGGCACCATATACTTCTTTTTGTCGTCTTCTTCCTCGTGTTTTCCGCCACCCTTGATGTATTTTACGACACAACCTTTTCCGCCGTGACCATGTTCGTGACCACCGCCGTGGCCGTGACCGTGACCTTCGTGTCCGTGACCGTGTTCCTCGTGACCACCGCCGTGACCGCCTCCATGCCCGTGACCTTCTCCACCTCCTCCACCGTGTTCTTTTTTACGAACTATAATAATACGCATAATTAATAATATTTAAAATTTTCAGCAATTATATACTGTATATAATAATATTCAATTATTATAATTATAATAATTTATACAAATTAGATATGAAATTATATGACTAACTATTTATATCGGCAATGCTATATAATATTTAATAATCTAATTAAATTTATTCATTAATTGTAGTAAGATTTTTAATTTTAACTTGAAATATATATGAAGCATAGTATATAGATATCTGTGAATGAAAATTTTCATCTTATAAAAATAAATAGAAAATTTTGTATAATTATAAATATTATTAATAAAAAAAAATAGTATCATACCTTCTCTGATTCCGGTTTTTTTCAGTTCTTTTCTAGACTTTTTCACGATTTTCTTCTTCGAAGACGGATTTTTAATTAGTAAAATCGGTCCTTCGTCGCGAAAATTGTGCGATTTATTATTAAACATTTGAATTTGATCAAATTGCGATCCGTTAAATTGATTTAAAATCGAATTATTATTAAACTGAGAATTTTCAAATATGCTCACATTTCTCACGAGACCGCCCATCGTTTAAAAATATCATCAATACATTTTAAAAAAAAATATTAAATATATATATTATATATATATATATATATAATATTTAATAATATTAACTGCGAGACGATCAAAGTTAAAATGATCGGTTTAATTCGGTATTTTCTATTTTATACGACCTAGTAGTGTTTAGTTTAAAACGGTTTAAATTATGTCACACATGTCAGAGCGTAACGCGATTTTAAAATCCGGTAATTAGGCTTAATACTAAGTACGTGATGGATAAAATATAATATACTATGGGGTTGTTTGATTGACATGTAACGATTTTTTCACCGTACACATAACAATTGGAACAAGTTCATGCAATAATCATGAACTTTCTATTAAAACCGAATGTATATATATATATATATATATATATATATATATATATATATATATATATATATATATATTTAAACATTCATCATGATATTATAAAAATAAGATTTTTTTTATATTTATCAATAAAAAAATAATAATTTTGTAATTATTTAGTATGTATTGTTTTTAATATTATAATACATAATAAATATTTGGATCAACGGAAAAACTTCTAAATTAAATTTTGAAAATATTAACGATTGACAATAATATAGAACAGAACGAGAAAAGAATAGGAAATGATAAACTTTTAGTTGATCATAGCCACAAATATCATTTTGTGAATTAATAATTGATATTTATTAATTTTATAAAATGAAAAAAATATTTTTAAAAATACTTTATAAAGATTGAAGAAATTGAATAAAACAGAACAACATAATTAAAGCGATGCATTTCAAAGCATTTTCATATATATTTTATTCTATATTATGATTTCATAAAAATAAAAAAATAAAAAAAAATGAGCATATGATTCTTCTAGTCTATATACATCTGATGATGTATATTATAGTATAATATTTTTAAGAATTAATCGGATAATTTGAAAGTTAATCCTTATGAGGTCCATTTTTGACCATTTTCGTATATTTTTCGGTTCATGACTTTGTTAAAAATACTGCATTTTTAGAATTGATTTCGCAAAATAATTTATCTTGTTTAATACACAATCAAAGATGTATAATTTGATTTATGATGTGTTTGAATTAGCCGGATATTTTGAAAGTTTATCCGTGTATAAGGTATACAAAATTTTGTATCGAAAAACATTCGATAGAAAAAAAATAAATAATTGTCTCATTTTAATATTTATATACAAGAAATGTTTATTTTTACGTATTATTAGAACAAATATTCCGCAAAAACGGTCGTTAATTTTGTCATTTTTGCGTTTTTTTTTTCGCGCAAAAATTCAATCTAGTCAAATAGTATTTTACGATTTTTCATACAAAATTTTCGTTTCCGTTTTCCAAAAAGTAATTACGGTGCGATAAAAAATATTTTTATATATTTTTTTTTAATAGAATATCTCTCTATTAAAATTACATTGTTGTTTTAAGATGATTTTTTTGTTCGTCTTATATTTCGTTGGTTTTTTAAAACTTAATGCTTTATTGGCAGCGTTTTCTTTTTGTTTTCATATATTTTAATATGTAAAACGGTCAAATCTTTATGATAAAACACGATTTCAAAAAACAAACATTCTTTTATGATATCCATCTAATCAAACGTCACCTTTTGGATAAGAAAATCTATAAACTGATTTATTTTATTTTTCATCTCTTCATCACTTTCGTTTTTAATTATTGTTTTTAGTATGAAATTTGTATAACTTTAAATGGTATTTTTTTATATTTTTGTAGACGTTTTTAAAGGAAATTTTGATTTTCATCAACAATTATAACCATTTTTGACATTTTTAACGATTTAATTAACATGTTTTCTGTGAAAACAGTTTTGGAATTTTATTTATTATAATATCTTGTTTCTATATTCTATACATATTTCTATTTCTTTTTTCATTATAATTTTTCTCGAATTATAATGCAAAAAATATTATTTATTTCAATATAATAATATTAATACATAAACGTATTATAAAATTCAATAAATTATTTGCAAACATATAAATATAGATCATATAATACCTCTAACAAGCTTTAAATCAGAATTGATACTTACTTTTGCTATTTTATAAAAAAAAATTTTTTTATTTAAAAAATATAAATTAATATTGAAATTTTAATTATTACACATACATTTGATTATATAATATTATTTATGTAAAATAAAAAGCAGTTGCGATCGGTTTTAATAATTTATTATAAATTTATAAATGTACACAATATAATATAATATGTTCGTCAATTAAATAGACTGTTGACGAAAAGTTTATTAAACCGTCTAAAAATAAAAATAATACATAGATAAATATTATAAAATTATATAAATATTTATATTATTTACATTATGTTGATATTATATTAAATTTTGACTACATAATTTTAAATATTGTGAATTTATGGAAAATATTGCAAATAAATATATATATATATTTAGTTGCGATACATAATTGGTTATATTTCGCTATTAATTATGTTCATATTTGACTATTGTTATTATTTAATTTACAATTTTATATACAAAAATATTGTAGAGTAATTTTTATATTGGAAAAAATGCACTTAAATATGATTAAATATAATTATTGTTAAAGTTAATCGGTGGCGCATCGGCCATTATGAGTCTAAGTCTTATTTTTTTGATTCATAACATCGATCAAGTTTATCAAATTTGTACGCTATTTTCAGATATTTGTATACATGTGTTGTAAATTTTCATTTTAATTTATGAAAATTATTGAAAAAAATATTAGATTAAATTCTGAAAACGAAATTAGAAAGATTCAGGTCTACACAGGATGTAGCGCATTTAATTTCATATATCATATATTTATCTAACAATTAAATATGTATTATGCATTTAATATTAAAATAAATAACAAATCATGAATAAATTAGTAACAAAAAAAATAATTTATATAAATATACTGATTTAATCTGAAATATAATAAATAAATTTACGAGGTAGGCAATATTCTAAAAAAAAAAATAATAATAATATTCATAATTCAATTAAATTATAGATCGTATAAGCATATATTAATATATTTACATGCATTATAAACACATTTCGTTTTTCTTTTTTTTTTAATATTAATGGTATTTATTTTAACCGAAAAACGTGTTTAGCCTAATTTTTTAACCCTACGAGAAAATAAATCGTTCAATCTAGTTCAGTTTTTCTTTTCAGGCGAACGCTAAAAAAAAAATTGTTTTTTTCACCTATTTTTCACGGTTTATTATCGCAGTAAGTGAAATTCGGACATTATCCAGTATCAATCGTTACGCATTTAACGTATTAACACGTGTATAATATTATTGATAATTGCGGCAAATTATTATAAATAAATAATAATAATAAAAGAGAAAATATAAAATTCGAGGTAGATATCGATTTTGTTCGTAAGCGTTCACTGTGACCGTTGCCTGATTTTTTTTAATATAAATATTTTAATCGTCTATTTATTATATATAAATATACTATAATATCGCTAAGAAGCTATAGAAACTGTACCGATTTTACAATTGTGATGTTGGCATTTTTTGCGTTCAATTTCGTCCATTTTTTATTACATAAAATATTAAAATTGTATTTGTAATGAACTTTATATATAATTATATTAAATTTGATATTTATGAATAACAGTGGCGTAGAATGAAATTTTAAAATGATTTTACATGAAAAATAATATGTATTGAGATGATAATAAGGGAATATATAATAAAAATATTTTTATTGTATATTAAAAGATAAATCGATGAAAATTGGTATCTATAAATATTTTGAATTTTTTATAAAATTTCTATATTAAGCATTATTTAATTATCAATATAAATTTTTAATTTATATATATTATATGAATATATAATGAAAGAAATTGAATGCAATATTTCAGGTACAATTTCCATGACGCCTTAGCCGCACGTTATCAATTTATATTAATTATTTGGTTTTCTTCAACTACAAAACACATTCTAAAGAAGCATCCATATATTTGTTTTTTTTTAATTTATTATAAATATTGAAAATGATTTAATTGTGTCCCGATTTTAATCCCATCGTGGCGGCAAACAAGGCGAAGAAGAATCCCGCGAAACCCGTGGATCCCGCCAAAAGGACCAAACCACCCATCATTAAGGGTATAAGTGCGAAAAATTTCAATTTGTACGCAAGCAAAAGTGGCAGAAGGTATCTTTTGTATTTTTTCCCGATTTTTCCGCCTCTAGACTCGAATCTATCCAGATCTTCCTCTATTTCCATAGCGTCTTGCAGTAATGATATGACGTCTGTGACTTCAGATGCTGAAAAAAAATAAACGAAAATTATATATATATATATATATATATATATATATATTGTTATGATTTTATATATATATATATATATATATATATATATATATATATATATATATATATATATATATATATATATAATCTATGTCAGTGGTTAATTTTTTTTTATATGGAATGTAATTATTGTGGTTGAACATTAATTTCAGCAATAAAAATTACATGTATGTAATTTTTATTGCTGAAATTACACGCTGTATTCACACGGTTAATATATATATAACTTTTACAATAATATATATCATTCAATGATTAGATAAATCGAAACTTTAATATGTTGATCGCATTTTATAATGAATAATGTCATAGCTGAAAATCGAATGTACTGATAAATTTCAATATGACAATTATATTTTATTACTATTATTTAGTTTACAAAAAAAATACGAATATTTAATATTATTATTTTAATGAATGCTAAAATATGTAAATATTATAAGATTATTTGAGCATATTTTATTATATCAAATGTATTTTTTTTCGTTGAAAAAATTACAACTGCAATGAGAAATCGTTTTAATGGACAATAATTTTTATTATTATTTTTTTTTGTAATCGTAAAACGTATGAATCAGTCATAAAGTTGTGACCGTGTAATGAAAACATTTTTAAACCGTTTAAATATAATTTATGACAAAAAAAAAATGATAATATAAACGCTAAGCATGTGTCATGCGATCCATCATCGGCCGCGAAACTCGGTTGAAAGCGCATGTCAAATTACAAATCTAATCATTTTCGAATCGACGAAGTGTTACGAAACGAACGATATCACGAATGCAATTTTAATTTTTGTAATTATTGACGTTTTTTTTTTGTCAAAATCGTATCGTGTAAAAAAAAAATATTTCATAGATCGTATAATAATGCGATTGATTCTCGATGTTGTTTTATGAAAATTTCTAATAGAATGATCGTTATATTATAAATAGAACTAGGGCAGATATCTGCGGAAAATCGATTGGATTTATGGTTTTGATATTATAATACTGGGAATTCAAAAGTGAAAATAATTTTGATCTTTAGTATAGAAAGTCAGAGAGATTTCTAATAAACCTAAAATTAAAGTTTTAATTGAAATAAAGCATTTTGAATCCAATGAATGGATTGATTTTTTCCCAAAAAAAGTTATATATATATATATATATATATATATATATATTGGATGAATAGACGGAAATAAATTAAAAATTTCATAATTGATTTCATTTTCTCATATATATTTTTATACTTATTAACCTAAATATAATTTCAAATAACTATTTTTATACTATTATATTAAAAAAAATTGACGATGACACACATATTTATGATTTTAAAGATCGTGGGTACAAATTTGTGATTTATTGAAGATATTTTATTTTGATATAAAATAATGTAAAAAAAAAGACATTGAGCTATACTAAATAAAACTCAAAGATAACAGATATGTTTTATTGCAAAATATATTTATATATATATATATATTAATTTTTAGATTTATTATCATCTTTTTAATATTACTTATAAAAATATAAATGAATTTCATAATTTTCATCAATAAAGGGTAATTTTTCGTTTTGTCAAATTAAATTAAAAATTTATATAATAATAGATAATCATATTATCGACGATTATTCATAACTAGAAATGAAAAAAAAAAGCGACGCTTAATGTCAATCGAAAAAAAAAACTTTTTTTCTCATAATAATAGTGTGTATCCGGCTTTATTATCGCGTACTTCTTTTTTTCGTGTCTCAAAAGCATTTGCATGAATTTGGAACGTTTTTAATTTTTCATACTCAACAGAATTTTTATGGTACATTTAGGTTTCACGACCGCAATATTTTTTTCTCATCTTCCTAGAAAAAAGGCAATCGAAACATGAAAACGGACTTGCGGTAAAATCTCTTGACCATGTCACACCTTAATTGATATGATATTAGTAGAGAAAGTAGAGCCGTTTCATGTCGGATTTTCATCAAGCGAACCATTTTCATATGGTGAAAAACGAGAGTTTTTCCACGCAACGCACGCCGAACATATGACACTAATATATAAATACAAATGACACGCATTAAAATCGAACCGCATTTTCCATAACATATGGATAATATAATGTACTATATTATTATTATTTTAAATTATATTTTTATGTACAAAATATTATATATATATATATATATATATATATATATATATATATATATATATAATTTATAAATTTTCACAAATTTAATGTATCATCATCATATATAAAAAAAAAATTACGTATCATATATAACATTGCGATCAAAAAGTAAGGTGAATTTATTTATAAAATGTACATTTTTTATTTATTCTTCCGAATCAATTTAATCTCAGTTCGATAAAACGCATTTTTACTAACGCTTTTCCCAGTTCTCGAAACGATCGCAATAGTCTTTTTCCGATATAGACTTCAAGATTTTCTTCGTATCGGTTTTTATCTACTCAATCGTGTCGAAACGAAGTTCTCGCATCGGCCTTCCGAGTTTGCCGAATAGCCAGAAGTCGCACGGAGCCAAATCGGGCGAATACGGTGATTGCGAATCGATATGAGTTTAATTTTTGGCAAAAACTTGTGAAGAACTAATGCAGTATGACATGGTGCATTATGGTGTTGAAGAAACTAAAAGTTTCCTTTTAAACCTTTTGACAAACAGACGCTTGGTAAATGTTATAGAAAGTCTTACCAATCTAGGAAAAAAATACAATTTAACTGCCTTCTTAATGCTCTTTAGTTTCAAATGATAATTTTATCTCACTTTTTGATTTTTTTTAATGCTAGCGCTGTTGCAAGGTTGGTGGTGGTGTAGCATTATTTTTTAAATGATTTTTCCAAATCAAAATATAGATCTTTGTCATGCCAAAGTTCAACTTATTACTATATGATTCCCATTATATATATATATATATATATATATATATATATATATATATATATATATATATATATATATGTACGTATTTTAAATATAATATTTTTTTCAATTATCATCGTTTCAATTAATTAGAATTTATTATTATTAGAATTTATTTTTATTTTTAATTCATGTAAAAACATGCGTATATCTAATGATCAAACATGCACTAGTTTTACTATAATATTG
Source organism: Leptonema lineaticorne (assembly GCA_024500535.1). Classification (NCBI taxonomy): domain Eukaryota; kingdom Metazoa; phylum Arthropoda; class Insecta; order Trichoptera; family Hydropsychidae; genus Leptonema; species Leptonema lineaticorne. The sequence continues at coordinate 3,186,133 of JANIJI010000017.1, forward strand.
ATAGTAAAATTATTAATTAATATTTATCATACATTTTATCATCTATTAAATAAGCGAAACGCATAAATATAAATATTCAATTCTAAAACAAAAAAAAAATTAATTAATCGTAAATAAAACGAAATTAATCGTTAAAAAGTACAGTAAACTTATTAAATCTCGCGCATATTATTTATTTATATTTATTTATGTTGAATATTCAAAACGCAATTATTATTTATGCCAAAAAATTATGTTTACTGATCCAATCCGAAATTTTACCGTTAAGCCCGCTTTTTACACGCATCTTGCTTTATCGAACCCCGTTTTTTTTTTGTTTTTGATTTTATTTTTATTTTAATGTATTTTTTTTATAAGAAAAAAAAAAAAATATATATATATATATATATATATATATATATATATATATATATAAATTGATTCGAAACGCGAACGATTTATTTCGCCGCGGTTAAATTAGCTAAACGATTTTCACGCTCCAAAAGTCAATAAACAAATTTAACGACATGCTACAATTGTATCCGACAATTACCCCCCTCGTTGTGCCCCATTGCCCCCCCCCCTCATTATGATGACTTTATTTTATTTTTTTTTATAATATTAGATCATTTAGTACGCGGTAATAATATGGATTCGTATCGAAATGATACCGGAGATTTTTGGTGAACAGTTAGATATTAAAATTAGATTTACCGCCATTTTTGAATCGATTTCGCGGTCAAAATATGTTATATATGTATAATATATATATATATATATATATATATATATATATATATATATATATATATATATATATATATATATATATAAATATATATATATATATATATATATATATATATATTTTAATTTAATATTCCATAAATATTGAACACATATAAAATATTTAACATTTATTTTCAATTTTTTATATATTGAAAATTAAAAATAAATTTTGATTTTACATTGTGAAAATTATATTATAATATTTGTATTTAATATAAATATAATATGTCAATTCTAGCAGTAGAAATAAATATATGAAGATTAAATATAGTGCTATCGACTAATTTTCGTAAAAGTCGATTTTGCAATGAAAATTTTGGATACATTTTCTATATTACAAAGTTATCTATATATCTTTGACTATTTAGTTTTCACATCAAATATATATATTATATTTAAATATTTTTTTTAATTCATTTTAATAAGCGACTTCTGTTAAGTGATTTTAACAATTTTATTTTATAGAATTTTATGTCTTTTTTTAAATTACATATTTAAAATACATTTGACTGATTTCACAATTTTTTTTTAATATATTAAACATTATCTATAGTTAAGTCTGATTTGTATGACATTAGTGTAGATTAATTATTATGACATATTAATCGGACTTTAAGTGAAACAGATTAGAAATTTTATAAATTTAGATGTGTCATATTAATCGAACTCGAAAAGTTAATTTTATACTACAAATAATTTTATTTAGAAATATAGAATGAATAGTGATTTATTTACAATACGCAAATTTTTGCTATAGTTTATATTACGACTCATATAATTCATATTTTATTTTTACTATTATTTTTAAATTATGAAATAATTATATATATATATATATATATATATATATATATATATATATATATAAACAATTATTTTAATATATAAAATATATTACCTATAGAACGCGATGACGTTTCTTGATTATCACTTATCGCGTTATACGAGTCAATAACGTCGTCGCGCGACGAAAGTTTTCTCGTTTCGTTCAAATCCGCGTACTGCGAGGACTTTTTCTTAACGCCGACGAACGCATCCTGACTATTCGCCGGCGGATCGCTCCTTCTGACCGGAACGCCCGCATAATATTGAACGTTCGGCGCATTATCGCGACGATCTAGCACAAAACTTCCGGTTATATCGGAAAAATCTCTAGCCGGCGTCCAAGCACTGGAATATTTCGCGGGAAAAATCGGTCTAAAACCGTCGTCATTATTCGCCGACAGACATTCGTACGTTTCGAACGTTGATAGTGTTATTAATATGAAAAATATATTCGCTCTATGTAACATTCTTGATATATCACAAATATTTATTCACATATAATTAATTTATTATATATATATATATTAATATATAAAAAATAAAAAAAAGATCAATATATATATATAAATATGAATGTTTCGCGATCGAGTTACGTTTTGATACTGAAAGCAAAGTTTGTGTGTATTTGGTTTTTATAGTTGGTGGGGGAATACAGAGGGGCAACGTTTAAATTATTCCAAAAATATACGAGCGCTAAATTAGCGTGACCCGCGTAATTCAAATGTGTTTCTATATGAATTTTTACCCCACATGTGTTCGGCAGCGGATCCTAAGAGTACTTTTTTTTTAACGTTTCGAAAATTCATGACTCCGTATCGAAGACCGATCGTCATACTCCACTAACGTATACTATTTTTATTATGGATCTCTTTCTTTTCTATCTATCTGTCTATTTGTCTATCCGTCTATATGTATATATATATATATATATATATATATATATATATATATATATATATATATATATTTCGACATAGATTTTGTTGCCGTGATTTCACCTGCGAAATAATATATAATTTTGGATTTATCGAAGGGTGTGTGTGTGTGTGTGTGTGTGTGGTCTGAATAGTGTTGTTTTGAAGACGTACGACAAGTGCTCATTTCAATTTTCCGCATCAACGATTACGACCACTTCAATTATGTTTCATTAAATATTTTGCAATAAAAATATATACATATACATATATGTTATATATGTATTATATATATATTAATTAATAATATTTTTTTTTATGATCGCATCAAAAAGAAAAATTGTAAAAATATTAAAAAAAACTTATGACATACACGAATAGTTAAGTTCACTTACCTACTTTGTGTTAATTAAGACGTATACATTAATTGTATATTATTAAATTAATGTTGTAATTATAGTGTTAATTATATATAATTATAAATTTTAGAAGAATATATATACGTATATATATATATTAAAAAAATTAATATAGTAAAAACATTTAAAAGTTAAATATAAAATTATTAAACTGATTCCGTTGAAAATATTGTCATTTATTTAATGTTTGCATAGTTAAAAAAATGTAATGTAAATATTTTTTTCCTTACAATTAAATATTTCACCGATCTCTTTATAAAAAATGTAATGTTTTTTTTTTCAATTTAAAATTAAATGAATAAAAATAATAAATCTACGTTTTCAAAAATTTTTCAATGTGTCGTTAAAATTTCAATCATTTATTTAAAAACCGTTTTTCTTGTGAATAGTTTAGATAAAAATCTTTATAAATGTTTGAAAAATTTCACATAACTACTGAAAAATAATTTTCGAATATATATAAATCTTTTTCAGCTGAAATATATATATATATATATATATATATATACAAAAATATATGTTTCAAAAAAAAAATATTGAAATATATAACAGCAATTTCGTATATTCCTAATATAATCGTTATTTTAAATTATAATAGTAAATAAATTACTCACGTAGTAGTAAATTACAACTTAGACTTAAAAACAGTTATGTTTATAGAACGACATACGATATACGAAATAAAAATAAATTAAATACATTTGATTCAATATAATTCAGAGTTTAGTAGAAAAATCAATATATGTTTTTTTTTTTGTATTTATCAATTATTTTGTAATATAAAAGTGTGTAATAGAAAAAAATGCAATTGTAATATAAAATATTGCGGTTTTCCAAATAATAATGTATATTATTGTTCTTATTATTATTAATATATATATATATATATATATATATATATATATATATATATATATATATATATATATATATATATAAATATTTTATAGAATCAAAGTAAAAATATATTTAATAACGCCGAAAAATTATCAAATAAAAAAATAACAGTTATAGCACACATTAAATCATCGATTTTTATATGATGCAAATTAGATAATTATATCGTGAACGTTCATTAATTGATAATTATAAACGCGAGTTAATTTTCAAAGAGAGATTAATTAATATTTTCATCTAGATAAAATAGATACTGGGTCGAAATAAATTAATCTCATTTTCGATTATTCGTTTCGACGGACGACACGTTTATGAAATGAAAAAAAAAACGTTATTATTATTATTATATATAATTGTTTTTTAAACGCATGAAATCCACCACACCCCCCCTTATTTTTTCGTATTTTTGAATTTAGATTAATTAGTGTATTTTGAAGAATAAGGAAAACTGGGCGGAAAAACGCGCGACGCTCTATGAATGAATTAATTTTTATTTCAGTATAATAAATAATTGGAATTAATTTACATCGTATTACGAGACGCTATATTATAGTTTTATTTACAATATTAAAAAAAATTGTTAAAAATATACTTTTATATATTTTTCTATAACTGTTCGCTGTTCTTAATTCGATTTACATTGTTAAATTGTGTGCGATTTGAAATGAACATTTTTATGAACGATATTTTTACATAATTGTTAAAGTAATATAAAAATCGTAAAATTTACATGATTTTTAAATAACTGTCATGTTGTTATGATTGTGATAAATGTCATCCAATTAATATTTATATAATAATAAAATTAAATATATATATATATATATATATATATATTTTTTTTTTTTTTATTGAGAAATATAAAAATAAAATTTTACTACGACAATGAATGCTATAATATTGAAGATTCATTTTAATACGTTTACAAATCTATACGATAATAGATAGTGAAAATTTATAATTCGATTTCACACTTTTTCTATTAGAATCCAAGTTGAATATGGAAAAAAGACGAAACAAAAAGAACTTTTCATTTTGAATGAAAAAGTGACGAAGCGTGAAATTGATCGAAAATAATTACGGAAAATTGCTTTATACTGAAATTTTCATATTTTAACGCGAATTTATATTCGTGTCAAACCGAATAATAATATAGTATTATATATATATATATATATATATATATATATATATATATATATATATATATATATATATATTAATATCATACTCGATATATAATTTATTCAAAAGTCGAAGTTGTTGAAATGTAAAAATGAAATTATATGAATTGATTAATTATTAAAATTTATATAAAAGTTCATTTTTTTATACGAAACTAAATCATTAGTTATATATATATATATATATATATATATATATATATATATATATATATATATATATATATATATATATATATATATATATTTATTTATTTTGAGTGAAAAATTGTATGTATCATTTTAAAGCGAATAAAATTTAAACGATTTATATTTTAATTCTTCAAAAATTCTTCGCCGTCGAATCTTAAAACAAGATCTATGAAGCAAAATGCGCAACTATTAATTAGTTCAAATTTCTCTATTTTCATCGAGTAGTTATAAATTTATCAAGCATTTCACTTTATATATAACCGATTGTTTTATGCTTTTTTTAATTAAAAATAAATTTTTAATGTTGCATGGAAAGTCGAAAACAACGTTTTCTAAGCTCATATATTTATTATATATGACAGCAAATTGGCTTCAGATTTCGATAAGAGAAAAAAAAACACGGAAAACTATTGTGTTTTTTTATTTACACATAAATTTTATTAGTGACGACATAAATAATAAAATAAATCAAAACTTGAAAAAAAAAGAAATAGTGCAGAAAAATATTATTTTTTTTTTGGAACCGAACGTTTTTTATTATAATAATATTATTATCGATTTTACTTCATAGATAATCAGTTATCTATAAAAGTATAAAGTTTTATTCGTTCCCGAAAATAACTGTTTTTATTTTTCAACAACAATAACATAATCTGATCAATTTTCCGTAATATTTTAACCGCAATATTTCAATCAATAATTCCTCACGTTTCACCAATTCGATACGATAAAATTTTATTTATTTCGATCATATTTATAAATTTAGATTTTTATAGTTTTATATAAAAATTTAAATACGTTTTCATAATAATTATTTCATAAAAATAATGATTCAATATGCATTTTTCTTTTCTAAGTATCATTATTATATTATGTAATATTATTACAAAAATTAACATATAAAAAATATTAAGATTAAAAAATAATAATAATTAATTTCAGAATAATATTTTTTTTTATTATATAGTTTATAAAATATGAAAACGATATAATAAATTTGATTTTTATCATTTGTGAATAAACATGAGCGTTACCACTAAAGTGTTAATAGAATACTCAATAAAATTACATTGTAAAATATTCATATTAAATAAAATATAAAACTTATATTTTCTACATTGAACATGTAAATTATATAGCACATAAGACACAATAATTATTTTGATTTAGTTTAACAATAATAAAATAATAATATAATATAAAATAGTATAAATTGAATCAGTTTTATTTACTTTTTTTTAACAACGTTTTAAAATTTGTTTATATCGGTTTCGTTCTAAATTGTGTTCACGTTCCAATTTTATTTCTATTAAATAAATCGTAAATTAAAAAATACGCAGTTGAAAAATTGCGTTCAAAATTCGATAATTAAGAAGTTATTTCGCGGTTCAAAACTATTTAGACGGCGCATATATATATATATATATATATATATATATATATATATATATATATATATATATATATATATGTGTGTGTGTGTGTGTGTGTGTGATATGTGCGTGCATATTAATAAACGAAATAATTTTTAGGTCGATTATTTATATATATATATATATATATATATATATATATATATATATTTTCTCTTTACGCTCCATAAATATGTAATTTTAGTTAAATGAAAATCTCGAATTTCCTTCATTATCATAAGTTTATCCTAGTTTTGAATACGTAAATATGATATATATATATATATATATATATATATAAATTAAATAAATCATATTTATACTACTGTGATCAAAAAGTAAAATGAAATTGTTATTATAAATCGCGGGCATTAGGAAGGTAGGTAAATTGTATTTTTTTCCTAGGTTAATAGGACTATCTATATCATTTAACGAGCGTCTATTTGTCAAAAGGTTTAATTATCTTCGACTTACAAGTGTTTTTATAACTCTTGGTTCCTTTATCACGATAATATATATCATAATGCATTGGTTCTTCGAGACTTTTTTGCCAAAAATTCAACTCATATCATTTCGCAACCACCGTATTCACCCGATTTGGCTCCATGCAACTTCTGGCTATTCGACAAACTCAATAGATCAATGCGGGAACGCCATTTTGTCACGATTGTGGAGATAAAAAACGAATCGAAGAAGGTCTTGAAGGCTATATCGGAAAAAAACTATTTGGACTGTTTCAAGGACTCGTAAAAGCGTTGGCAAAAGTGCGTTTTGTCAAACGGGTATAACTTTGAAGGGGATGAAATTGATTTGGCAATATAAATAAAGAATTTACATTTTATAAACAAATTCACCTTATTTTTTATCACAGTGTTATATAGCTGAAAATAGTGTTTCAAATGAAATACGCAGTCTAAGACGATTTTTTAAATAATTTAAAAATATCATTTATATTTTTATTGTTATTGAATTGAACCAAATATATTCAATTCACCGAAACTGAATCAAAATTAATTTGTAAATATATGAAAAAAAAAATACAAATATATTGCTATAATTTTGATTTCAATAAATAACTGAAAAACAAATAAATATTGAAACTGAAAAAAATGTAATTTATATTTTTCTTTATTATTTTTTTTTCAAGTATATATCAGAATAAAAGTTAAACATAATATTAACGAGATTTCAGAATTAATAAGATACTTTTTTTTTGTTTATTTACAGTTATTTTTATGTTGAAATATTCTATTTAATATTGAAAAAAAAAATAAATTGAACTATTCCAAATAAAATATATTTTATATATAAATTTATCAATTTTGACAATCATACGATATAAATAAAACTACTGTTATATTTTTAAGTTTTTTCTTAAATGTATTATATCAGAAAAAAAGTTTGCAATTAATTTACATATAATTTCAAACATTTTGGAATTTAATTATTGGTATTATAGTGCAATTATTTTATGACATGTAAATAAATATATTTATATACAATGTAACAGTTTATACAATACATAAATTAAGAAATATTTTGCACTAATGGTTAAATTATACTGTAAATTTTCACACTTGAATAGTTCGAGATATAATAATTTATATTGTAAAATCAGATTCTGTCGACGAAAAAAAAAGAGTTACAATAAAAAAAAATATTATAAATATTTATGAAGTATATTTTACATATTGCAATGTTATTTTTTTAATAATTTTATAAAGATTTATAATATTTATTATGTATAATTACTGAGAATCAAAAAAAAAATATTCCAGTATAATGAAAATATTATACTTTTTAATATGTTATTTCGTTTTAATATTGTGATAATTTTAAATAATCATTTAAAAGATTGATACTTGGATAAAGAATGAATTACTTTATATTTTAATTGAGTAAACGCTTAAAAAAATATATTATAATATTCATTATTTAATATAATTGAAAAAAATATATTAAAATTATGAGATATATTAAAATTATAATATATAGAAAAAAATAGAGCTGAAAAATTTCAGTAGTATAATATAGTATAAATTATATTCTAAACTATTTAATATATAAATAAACATGCAATTATTATAAATAAATTAATTTTTATCAGTTATTACAATAATTAACGATTAAATTAAAATTTAGAAGAAAATTTATTTTTTTATATTTTTGTTCATAATAATATATAAATACAATTACAACGAATTAATATTGTTTAAAAAATTAAAATATTAAAATTATTTTTCTAAATATCAAAATAAAAATTGTCTATGATAAATAATTCATTTTAATTTCTATTAAAAATGTCGAATTTTTCATTTCAATTTATAAACACGAAAATGTAAACATTTAAATAAATTTAACACTTCTACAAACATTAAAAATAATTTTACGAAATAGTTTATAAGAAGAAAGCGTTTAATGTTTTTTGTTTTCACTAAAAATATGTAATTTTTCACAGCATCTATTATTATTATATTTATTATTTATGATGATTTTTTTTTATTATGCAAGTCGCAAAAACACACCTTCAATGTGGATTTAATTAAGACAAAATCCTGCATCGTTAATTTTGATTTTCGTACATTAAATACTTTCTAGATATGAACATTGAATTCTATAATAAAATAAAAATAAAAAGCGTAACGATTTTAAACGTTAATAATTGGACGATTAAAATAAATAAATAAATAAAAAGTTTCGTATGTAAATCGAATCGAATTTTTATCTCGTTTTCACCGCTATAATCTATAAAATATAATTGTTATTTTATCTATCAAGGGCCATATAATTATTTAAATATATATATATATATATATATATATATATATATATATATATATATATATATATAATACAATTAATTATTTTTTATTATATATAAAAATATTTCGTTTTTTTTTATTTTATAATAATGTCGATTTATATGCGTGCGTATATTTTTAAGAATTAATTAATGAAAATGTGCGTTGTTGATTTTTTTTTCGTACATTAAAATTGATGAGATAAAAATAATGAAATTATTTAATACGGTATTAATAAAATGTAAAACGATTGTTACGTGTTATTATAAGATTTTTATTAAAATATTTAAGGGCATCTGTGAGCGAAAGCCTTAGTGATTTTGAAAAAATATTGTATTAATTTTAGTCGCAGTGAAATTCGATAAAAATGATATTAGATAAAAAAAATCAATAATAATATTTTTTTTAATTAAAATATTAATAATATTTAAATATTTTTTCAATAATTATTATTAAAAAAAATAAATATGTTTTTATTTGTTATTATAATAATACTTAAACAATTATTTAAATAATAACAGAATTGTTCAATTAAAAATTTATATATTTTTATAAATTCAAAAAATACAATCAAATTATTAAATATATAAATATTATGCCTATTTGTAATATTTATATAATATAGATAAAGTTATATTTTGCAATATAAAAAAATAATGTTAATTCATTTTTTTTAAACGAATTCGTGTAAAACAAATATTGATTCGTGTAAAATAAAAATTGAAAAATCTGTATTAAAAATATTAACAAAACGATTTTTACAAAAAAAATTGTTGTTTTATTTTAAATTTTGATTATAAATTAATATTAAATTATTTTTTTGTATTCTCTATATATTTTTTAATGAAAACATTTTATTTCTATAAATTTAAACGTATTTTTATATTATCGTTTATTTATTCGATTAATTTCGATAATAAAGATTTACTTTGTAATTTAAAGTAATATAAAATAAATATTTAACATCAATTCCATTTGTGAAATTTATTTATTTAATATCGTTATTCATGATTAATTATTGATTATTTGTTTTATTTATTATTCGATATTATTTATTGAAAAGAAGTATTGTAAATGTTTATATTTATTAAAAATATTTTAAAAGTTAAATTTATATATATAATATAAAGACGTATAATAATAATTATTTTTTTCACTGAAAATAATTATAAACAAATATAAAAAAAAAACACTTTCGTAAATAATTAAAAATGAAAAAGTCATGCTTTGCGATCTTAAAATATTTAAGCTTGGTAACGATCATTACCCTACTTTTTATCGATATTCACGGTTTCTTTTACGACTTATTATTTATAGTAATAATATTATTTGTCCCATTTTTTTTTCGTTTCGCAAAAATAAACGGTTTAAACCCGTTCAATGTATAAATTTAACCTGGATAATTAGAAGACAAAAAAAAATAATAATAATAAAATAATCTCACATCGTTAATTTTCATCGAACCATAAGGCGAACGAACATTCAATAACATGTAAAATCGTTAAATATTTTAATGAATATTGTTGTAAAATTCGCCATGAATATTTTACAGTTTTAATAAACGACGTAAAAAAAGTAATTTTTCATCTATGTTCAAATGCTGTAATATTGTTGCGATCGTTAAAATATATGATTATAATTACGTTTTGTGGAATATTTTAATAGTAATCTATTTTATCGGTTATGTTTCTTTTTTTAAATTTTATATTAATATTAAAACAGTTTTTTTAATAAATTACATGTAAATTATTATTATAACTGTAAATATTTATCACAATTTATTATTATTATTTATTATATAACTAAATATTGAGTGATTTTTTTTTTATTTAAAAATTGTAACGCTTACTTACTTACTATATAAATTAAAATAAAAATAATCTTTGTTAAAACTCTTAATTATTTTATTATTATAAATTTAAAAAAAAACATGTCAATTATATAATCAGAATATAATGTGAATATATATATATATATATATATATATATATATATATATATATATAAATTGCTTATTTATAATATATATATATATATATATATATATATATATATATATATATATATAAAGAATAATTTAGATATCAATTTTCGTGAATTAACAATAAAATAAAAATAAAATAAAATAAACGAGAGGTAGACAAAAAAATGGTAAAAATAAATCTGTACATGCGATAACTTTAAATAATAATATTACAATGGCAGGTTATTGCACGTCAACAAAAACTAAAATAAATCATAGAAGAAAGATAAAAAAAAAATAAACTAAAAAAACCAAAAAAAAACTAAAAAAATATATCAGTCAAACACGATATTGTCTACGAAAATAAAAATAAAATAATAATAATAATAATAAAAAAACCAAAACGAATTCTGTTTACAAAAAAAAATAAAAATAAAAAAAACTATGAAAATCGACACACTATTTATCACATTATAATAAATTATTATTATTATTATTGTACGACGTATGACTTATGATAGAAAATAATACATTAATTATAAATTAATTTACTCGTATTTAAAATAAATAAATAAATAAATTAATAATGAACAAATCATTCGGGACGAATGAATTATATATATATATATATATATATATATATATATATATATATAATAGTATAAAATTGATCTAACACTGGCGTTTTGTATTAAAAAAAATTATAAGACGTAACGCTAAATAATTATGGTTGGGGTGCATATGAATTGTAGGCGAGTTTTTGGGCGTCGTAATTATTTTGTTGATGGATACTGCGTCTGTCCCATCCTCCGCCGGAACCGGAAGTGGACCATCCGTGGTGTTCATGTCCGCCACCACCACCGCCGCCACCTTTCTGTGACAAAAGCTTCTTGAGCGCTATAATTCCGGCTAATAGCAGAGCGATCTAAAAATAATATAAATAATCATTAATATATATATATATATATATATATATATATATATATATATATATATATATTATGTTGAGTAATGGATAATATATTTAATTTAATTTTAATTATTTATAATATAAGAAAGTAACAAGTTTATATTTTATATTGAAAATATGTGTAATAGAATTTAATATAATAATTCGTAATAAAAAAAAATATATTTTAAAGAATTTTTTTAGGATTCATATAAATTGTTTTTATATTGGATTCTAGTTAAAAATGCTTAATCAAACACTATGAAATAAATATTTAATATTTGATTACAACAATAAAAGTGCAATATATATTTTTTTATTTTAATTATATCAATAATATTTATACTTAATTTAATATTAAATAATATTTTGAAACGCAAAAATTTAATCTATTAAAAAAATGATATAAATCACATCATTGAATATAGTTAATAACACATACACACACATATATATGTGTATATATATATATATATATATATATATATATATATATATATATATATAATATTAACTATTAAAAATATATAACTATTCAACATTATAAACTATTATAATAATAGTAATAATTTTGATTGAGATTTGATGATTTATTAAATTTACTCGTAAATAAATAAACGTTTACCGTTGCTTTATATATATATATAAAACAATTTCCATAATAATATCATTATTCTTAACATTATCCATCATTTAATACAACAAATTAAACTATAAATTCTATTAATATACATGAATATCTTTATTTTATTATATAAAATAATTATTTCGATAGAATAAAATATATCGAAATATTTAATACAATATTATATTTTTTTTTCTAACAGTTCTACTTCTCAAAAAATATCATAAGTCAAAACTTTTACCTTCAGTCACGATTATCATTACTGTATTTTATCATTATCATTACTGTTAAAAAAATGTTTTTTTTTTGCACATACGTTTTCTAATTGAAAACTATTATTAGTATTCACTAAACAAGATTTTAATAATAATGCGCGTATAAAATACTTTGTATTGTATGGATGTCTTGTATTGACCGTTAACAATACGATATACGTATATATATATATATATATATATATATATATATATATATATATATATATATATAGACGTGATGGCTGCAGGTCAAAGGGTACAAGTACATGAATGTGATTGATGTGTGCTAATATCGTGTTGAAGATTTCTATTTAAGATCTTCGAACAAATGTATTACGCATTTTCTATTTAAATCAGATTTAAAACATTTATATATATATATATATATATATATATATATATAACACTTGAAATATGTGGTTTTATATTATTGTTAAATAAAGTTTCTATTGATTATTTAAATATTTAAATGATTTTTTTCAATTCTCAGAATTGATATTCTAGTAGTCGAAAACAAAGTATATCGCATACTAAATAAGTATGTTATTTACTATATAAGAAGTTGATAAACTTTTTTTTTTCAAAATTAAATTATATTCATTTATACTATGCAATATTTAATCATTATTGAATATTTTTAATATACAATATTCATTCATAAACACTGAGAAATTTCAATGTAAATCATATTTTAACCGATAATTATTCAGTTATTCAACGATGAAACGTATTATAAATTATAATCGACTTCAAACACTAAACGTCTTTATAAATTATTTTATTTTCATTGTGCGCAATAATCAAATTCATAGTCTTTATATATAATATAAGTATCTACTTGGGAATATTTGAGCTTTTATATCGTGAAATCTCTTGGGAATCGGATCCGGAACAATAGCATTTTTTTTTTCGATCAAGTTCACCGCTAAAACTGATATATATATACATACGATACGGTTATATTTAATTCATTTGTACACAAAAGAATCAACGTTAAACATATACTAATGATTCTGAATTGAGTGATGATAATGGATCTCAAAAGAAATATGTATGTCGCTTTGTAATAATACAAATAATGGGTGCCGTTTTACAATGAAGAATAAAAAATAATAATTCATTAAACTACTGAATTTAACATCATGATGAGAGAAAAAAGTCTCACACTACATATTTATTCTAATTTTTTTCATATATATATATATATATATATATATTCTTACAAAACAATGTCAAAAGCGCGGAAAATTATCGAGGACAAGAACCAGTTTATAATTAACTATATAGCTTTTTTTATAACGGAATCGATGCAAATAATTCTGTGTTTATTTATTTTTTTTTTTAAAGGGAATAAAATGGAAAATTTCAATAGTGAAAATTTTTCTAGTCATCTTTTTAAAACAGTCGACAAAGATAATTTTAGCACAAATTCGCCATATGACTGTATTATTAGCCTTATTTTTTTTTCGCGATTTACGCATATTTTTTCGTTGATTATAAATAGTATATAATAAATATTGAATTATTTAATGATTACGTTCTATATTTTTATTCTAGTTCATATTTTCAATACATTATTCAGATGTTCGGATAATGATTTAGATATTTTTTAATCCTTATCTGAATGCAGTTATTATAAAATTTAATATGAAAAAAAATTTTTTTTGTATAGTTATTGGTTTGAAGATCGTCTTTAAAATACTTTATGTTCAGATAATTTAAATCGAGTGAAACGTTTTCCGGCTTCCAGATATATTAAATTATTTTCACATGGTTAACTCAATACAATAATTTGAAAGGAAGTTTATGGACACGACTTTCTTTCAACACACTTACTGCGTTCTATAATTAGGGAAAATAATGAACCGTTACTTCATATTAAACAGTAATTTTCGTAGAATAATATAAACAGTATTGGCAAAAAAGAAAGATTGAAAATATTTCAACAAATTATATTTTTGTGAAGAAAATATTTTTACGATAATTTGATATAATTTAATATAAAATATATTATAATGGGATTTTATTTTGATATATTATTGTTAAAAATTGTCGATATTTATTACGATATCGACAATTTTCAGTATTATAAAGCTTTGAAATAGAAACGATCGATTCAATTATTTAATTGGATAAATAATCGTTTATTATATATTCATATATATATATATATATATATATATATATATATATATATATATATATATATATATAAATTAAAATAATATTATATCAAGTTATATACAAAAAATTTATTTTGTACTTTCGAACAAAAGTCGTTTTCGCATTCACGATTGCAACTTTCACTCGAATAAGCCGGTAAAGCTGCACTTCAAAAATTGTCCGCGTACCGATTTTACCGATCAGGAGAGCTTTCAAAACTTTATTAATATATATATATATATATATATATATATATATATATATATATATATGTATATGTATATATATATATATATATATATATATATATATATATATGTATATGTATATATATATATGTATATGTATATATATATATATATATATATATGTATATATATATATATATATATATATATATATATATATATATATAAGCGTATTTAATATTATTGTATGCCGTCGATTATTTTATATATTGTTTTGAATTTATTTTAATTGCGAAATAAATAAAAATGTTTTTTTTTATTTTTATTTTATTTTACATACCTTAGATGTGATTAAAGCTTTTCCCGCTAGTAAAAATAAGCCTGCAATGGCGACTGGAACCATGGCGGCCATTTTCATGGCGAATCCCATTCCCATCATGCCCATCATTTTCTTCATTTTTCCTCGTCCTTGAATATATAAAATTATTTATCATCAATTAAATTAATTTATTATCAATCATATATTATTTAAAAAAATATGTATATATATATATAAGAAAATTTTTATTTTTTAATTATATGTAAAATCGTTTAATTAAATAAATTTCGTATGAAGTATTTAATCTTAATAAAAAGTTTATATATATTTGTGTGTGTGTATTATACTATATTTATAAAATAATAAAATTAAATATTTGATATACCTTCTTCCATTCCTCTGCCCAATTCGACGGCGTCAACTTTCGGAAACGTGATCTGAAGCGTTCTCGAATTGAGAAAACCGGCCATTTTCTCCAACAGGACGTCGGTCAGCGCTTCGTCCTGATCATCCGCCGACCTTGACGATATATCGTTCAGCGTTGTCCTGTGCGCCGTAACGTCTTCGGCAACTTTGACCACGTACATTTCGTCACCGACCGATATCCTGTTGATTTTCGCCAGACGGTCCAGAAATGTGATCGCCTTCCTTTTCAGACACGGCGTAAAACCGGTCAACGACGCGTAACACTCGTCGTAAATCCGAAACGCCGTCTTTAAACCCATTTCGACCGCCGTCGAATTGGTTTGATTATTCTGTTGATCCGGTGTAGAAGTTGCGGCGGTCAGGGCTAACATTGTGGCCAGCACGAACACCATACTGTTCGATTGGACCATTTTTTTTTAATATATATATATATATGTATATACAAAATATAAAATCAATACGAGGGAGTTTCAAGGTTTCGTTGTTATCTTTGCGGTGACCGAATGGTGACTGGTATTTGTCCACGGTATGAAACAACATTTATATATGCACTTATCCGAGCACATGCTCACAATTTCGCGGGCAATGTTTAATATTATTCGAAGGGGGGCAACGCGACCCACTTCCCGGTACCCCGTCGTGGGATACTCTCGTGTCACGACAATCACACTTCACACACATTTCGCCTGCTTCGATAACACCATTTTCTTCATACATCACATCATCTGATCGTTCTTCAACCGAAGTACTTGAGATCGAGTGAAAAAAAAATACGAAAAAAAAGAAAGAAAAATTCCTTTTTGATATATATATATATATATATATATATGTGTGTGTGTGTGTGTGTAAATTTCGTCGACGAAACTATTCTTGACGATTCTGAGCGCAACGTTCACTTTTTAAACAATGCTCCGAACAAGTGGAATGCTCACAGTTCTTGAATTAAATTATTATTATTAATATTTTTTTATCATATAAAATTAATTTAATTAATAGTGAAATATAATATAATATATATAATATATAGATTTTTTTTAATCTGTCTTTAAATTATGGTATATAAAAAAAAACGATCTTCAATATTATAAAATTTTATATAGTGCTTGAAAATAACAATTATTATATTTATTTCCGATTTCATAATTACAATATTATTATTATTATCTTATAAATAAATAAATTAGTAATAATAATAATGTGCAAAATAAATTTTATTCCATTTATTTATACATATATATATATATATATATATATATATATATTTTTTTTTTTTTTTCTAAAAATTCATATAAATTTTTTCATGCGTAAAATTTTATATTATATTATAGAAACATTGTTTTGGTTTGTTTTAATTAAATGTTTATTAAAATTAAAATTGAATTCGCTTTTAAGCAAGAATATGAAAAAAAAACACTTTTTTTTTGCAATTAAATGAATCAACATAATGGAAAAATTTTCTACGATATAATATATACATATTTCATGAATATTAAGAAATTGCTGAAACAATTTTAAATATTTACTTTATAGTGATGATATTTAAAAATTAATTAACATACATTTTTGTACTAATTTTTATATATATTATAAACGCACGAATATTACAAATTAAATTTTATTTTATTATATTAATATTAATTTTGTTACACTTAAAATAAACACTAATTTTAATAATAATTTTTTTCAATTTGTATTCAAAAATAATAGTAAAATACTTAAAAAAATATATAACGTTAAATATTACTTGGATATGTATTCTGGAAAACAAGTATCGGAAATATTATATAAAAAGCTCTCACTTTGATTTCAAATGAAAAAAAAAAAAACAACCACACATTAAATTTTCATTCATGAAACGTACATAAAAAAAAATTAACGAATTCGTTTTCATTTCCGGTAATGAATTAATCGATATCGATATCGATTCTTAGGACACTTTCTGAACAAATAGATAAAATTACCGTCGATATCGTCTTTTTTAATTTCCATTAACGGATCAAAAATTTTTACGGAAAACTCAGTGAAAGTACACAAAGGCAAAAACCTAGGTTTCTACATTATGTATGCATTAAATATTTCGTGAAATAGGGCCGCGAAACCTATTTTTAATAATTCATATTCGTGATTGAAAAACGTGATCGTGTCGAACATAAAACACAATATGCAACATATTCTACGAAAATATTCCAATACGCTTGATTGTTCCATTTATTAGATAATTTGACTAATTTGACAAAAATCAAAGTATATTATTAAGTTTTTCAAATATGTATTATATATAAAATAAAATATAAAGTTATTAAAATTGTTAATATTTATATGGTTTTTGTTGTATTTGATCTTGTTTGTTTTTAAATGGCTTTTAATATTTGAATCTAAAGATGTTCACATATTTTTATATCATGTCAATTTTCTTGTATAATACAAATGTATGCTTTTTATATTAAAAAAATATACAAAATTTAAGTACAAAGAAAAATATAAACGATTTGTTTTTTATATAATTGAAGAAAATCAACGGTATTTTTTTAAAGCAGTATCTTTATTTTAGTACAAAATAGTTGAACAATTATTGTATTATTTTATAAAATAAATATCACTTGTATTATTTAGAATATTGTAATATATATATATATATATATATATATATATATATATATGTATAAAGAATGCAGAGAATATTTGAAAAAAATAAAAATAAATTTTTATAAATAATTACAGTAGTAAAAAAAATTAAAATTATTAATAATACGTTTCAAAAAGCCAATCTAAAAATTTTATTTGCATTTAAAATATTTAAAATAATTATAATGATCAAAAAAAAATTTTTTAGCGATATTTTGAAAATTAAAATCATCCATGAAAGAGATAATACATTGTTAAATATTATAGATATTCAACAGATTAAAACTCATTATATATTTTATAAAATTTAACAGAAATATAAATCATCCATATAAATGTCAATATTGATCTTAAATTAAAAAAAAATCAAAAATAATTCATATTTTGCAGTCGAAAAAAACAATTTTAATCACTAGATGATACCTTTAGAAAGATATTTTTCTTCCGTAAAAAAAAGCTCACCGATATATCGTATCTTTTTCTTTTTTTCTTATATATATATATATATATATATATATATATATATATATATATATATATATATATATATATATATATATATATATATATATATATATATAAGAAAACAATTGTATAAACACAATACATCAATGGAGAATGTGAAATGATAATAATATATGTCGAACTTCAAGTACTCACACTCGAAATCGTTTTCCACACACATTGACCCTTTCGCTTGACCTCTACCATTTATATATATATATATATATATATATATATATAGTTTTTTTTCAATATATAAATTTATCCTAAATCTTTGAAAATATGTTCATATCGCGTATTTGTTCGAAGACGACGTTCGAATGTGACGAATTTTCATAGTTGAGAGTGAAGAAAAAAAAAACGAAAAGAAAGAATGAATGAAAAAAAAAAGAAAGAAAAAGATCCAACCAACCACACACTTGTCGTCAATTACTTCAAGTACGTGATGCACTACAAAAGTAGGCCTTCCGTAAAACGAGGACTAAAATCGTCAAATATGAAAGTATTATAATTGGTACGTACAAATTCTGTCGATCACACACAGATTGAATACCAAATTATTTTGACGGATTTCTTCTTCTTCTTCATATAATCGGCGATAATGTCCGTTAATTTTGTCTGAAATCATGCATTTCAAACCGATAATAATTGTCAGTGTTCAGACGTCGGAGGAATTTATCGATTCGCATACAATGTGACGGATGACCGAATGCACATTATTTATAATACGAATGATATATTTTTTTTTTGTTATATTATATATAATAATATATTTAAATATTGAAGTATTTAGAATTTTAAGTAAACAGTTGAATATGTACGTTACCACACAAAGTAATGATATATGATAAATATTTTACGATATATACATATATATATATAAATTATTATGAAATATTTTTAAATAATCATTAGTTATGTCGCAAATGCGAAATTTTTAACATTTTATATAAGAATATATAAAAATCGTAAATTTTCATCTTTCTTTATTATATTTCAGTGTGGCGAATTTTAAGTTTTACAAAAATTAAGGTCACAATTTTACTTTCTACAGCGCTTAAGAAGCGAAAAAAAAAATCAGAAATTTCCTACATAAATATAATTGTGCTCATCGTATACGGTGGTCAAAAAAAAATAAAATAAAATAAAATAAGCTCGGCCAATATTCATATAAAAACGAATACGTACCGTGAATGGGACGGATTTAGAAATTCGAGAAACCGATTAAAGTTCAATCGATTTCGTTTTTGATTTGTGCGCATAATTTAATAAAATATGATTATTGAAAATTATATTTTCATTTTTAAATGTGTATATAATGAATCCATTTTTATTAAATTTTATATAAATATTTTCATAAAAAAAATAAATAAATGGCGACAATGCGGATTTGAAGTCTTGCATTCTGAACGGCTCAATATAGGTAAGTGAATTTACTCACATTTACTATTGTAATAATTTATAAATGAGTAATTGAAAACGACACTTTTTATTTAGTAATGAATATAATAGGAAAATTTTAAAACTAAAATGATATTTTTACTAATTTAGTATTCTATTCTCATACACTTTTTTTTCGACATTCGTGGAAACACTTTTTTTTTACGTATATAAAACAAATTTGTATGCAATTTGAATCAAACCAATATTTTTTCTAAGCAATGACATCGTAAACAATGCATTTGGGGCCAATATAACAATAAAATTGACCCAGAATAATGGAGACTGAATATACTGATTGCTAAAAATTTATTATCTTATAAAGCTCGTTTTTTTTATCACTATTTGAAGATCTTAAATATGCATTTTTATTACTTTCGCAGCAATTAAATAATAATATTTAAATTGTATTGTAATTATTTTGGTATGATGGTAAAATATATACATTTTTTTTTTGATATAGATTTTTACGGATGCGAGTCGTTAGTTCTCCGGCAAACCTTCGCATTTGACGCACTTCATCTAATCATTTAATTTACGATTGAATTTTAATTTTTTACAATTGTAAAGTATTTTTTTTTTATTCTGAAATTTACATTTTTATTACGGTTTCGAACACTTATAACTTGTTCGTCTGTCGCGTAAATAAACCGACGAGAAAGCAAACATGTGCGTTACCACTAGGTCATCACAAGTATCTAGTTTCTTAATGTAATGGATTTGTTTATTTACTTTTAGGTAGCAGAACACGAATTTCATTCAGCATTAAATCGAATACTATAATAATATTTTCACTTTTAATTTAAAAATGTATATTTATATACGTTGATAGAGAATAATATACGAAATTCGATTTAACTATCATATATAAAAAAAATAGTTCAAGAAATGATTTTTTTAATCAGATAATATTTAAATACAATCAAAATTTTAGATGTATTATAGATAAAGAAAAATGTAACTCAAATTTATTCTATTTTGAACAGATCATACTTAGATAGCGAAAAATGTATACAGTGACTCTTTATTCATCATACGAAACGTATCATTAGCATTTTCTGTTTCATTTTATTTATTTATTTATTTTGAACCACAGTGTATACGCATTAATCGAAATATAATACAAAAGCTCTAGCATGTATGCTTGCGAATGAGGTAATCCATGTGAAAGATTATGATTCCACCGTTAAGTATTTTTAATTGTTTAATTTTAATCCGGTTACCTACATAATTTGATATGCGCTTCATGCTCGATAAGGATTATTCTCTAATGGAAAATACAAGTGAAAATTCGCATATTTTTATTCGTTCGTTTCCATTGTTCGATGATGTGTAATTTTTTTTCACCAAAATCACCTTAATATATATATATATATATATATATATATATATATATATATATATATATATATATATAATTTTGTCTCAAATTATAATCACAATAACATTTTAAATAATATACTGATGTGATCAAAAAGTAAGATGAAATTATCATTTAAAATTTACAGGCATTATCGGAAGGCAGATAATTTTTTTCTAGGTTGGTAGGACTGTCTATAATATTTGCCAAGTGTCTGTTTGTCAAAAAGTTTAATTATCTCCGATTTAAATGTGTTTTTACAACTCTTCGCGACTTTTTTGCCAAAAACTCGATTCACATCGTTCCGCAACCACCGTATTCGCCCGATTTGGTTCCGTGCGATTTCTGGCTATTCATCAAACTCAAAAGGTCAATCAATGCGTGGACGCTTTTTTGAGACGATTGAAGAGATAAAAACCGAATCGAAGAAGGTCTTGAAGACTATTGCGACTGTTTCGAGGACTTGAAAAATCGTTGGCAAAAGTGAAAAGAGATTACTTTGAAGAGAATGAAATTCATTTGGAAGAATAAATAAAGAATTTACATTTTATAAACAAATTTACCTTAATTTTTGAACACAGTTTTAATTTAACAACGATCGTATTGATAAATTCACTTATCTACAACGCGAATTCAAGAGTTCAAACTCGCATTGCCATCATATATTATTTTATAAAACGTATAAAAAGACGTATTTTTTTTTCTATAACACATTTAAAGTATTGAATAATTATGCGTAATATTTACGATTCATAATTATAGAAATTATTTTCACATATAATATGATATAAATGATACATTCATTATTTAATAATAATGATTAGCATAATTTTCTCATATGCTTCGATCGCATGTTATAAACATGAGAATCGTTAAATGAAATATTTTATAATAGCAATTAAAACGCCACAATTATATATAAATATATATGATATTTTTTATAATAACAATGTAATTAATTAATATATTTGACAGTAAGTGTTATAAAAAATCAAGTATAGCGCATTTGATATGGAAAGAAAAATAATCATCACAATAAATAATTTACGACGATGAAAATAAATAAATAAACATATCAGGGTCGAGACTACAAAATAAAACATTTTATTATTAATACGTGTATATTTTTTTTATAATATAAATGTAGCATTATTCATATTTTTGTATAAAAGTATGACATTTCCCATGGATTATTTATAATTTCGGATAGAGAATAATAATATAATTACACACGTCGCACTACCATATCGCATTTTTAATGACACAATAAAAAAATAAATAAATCTAATAAAGTCTACAATTCTAATAGAGTCATACCACGATGATTGTAATAAATAGAAATAAAAATAATAATAATATCTGTACGATTTTTTTCATGCCGCATAATAAAAGTGAAAATGTACGCACGACCGTTTGAAATTTCCTACTGGAAAAACGTGAAAGATTTATTTAATTTTTATTATAATTATGTATGTGTGTTCTCAGTGCGTGCTCCGATTGAGGATTCAGAACTTGACGACGGGACGCTCAACCTTTTTATTTTATTTATTTATTTATTTTTTTTTTTTGTTCGCCAGAGTGAAAATTTTATTCGAACGAACTGAGATGACAATTTTATATTCGTTAAAAATTTGTATTTTATGTGTGATTTATATCGACAACTTTTCTGCAAAATATTAATAGAATGTTCTAGAAGCTTTGAATAGAAAAAATATCATATTTAAAGGATTATTTCTTATTTTTCTCAATCTAATTGTGATTTCACATGATTAAATCGCTCTTCAATGTGAAATTTAGTAGGCCTTTATAACCTTTCAAAATATCCTTCTAATCCATAGAGCATTTTTAGAAAGTTATAGAAGAATAGAATGTCAAAAGTCTAGAGTAGAAAAATATCATATTTAGAGGATTATTCCTTATATTTTTCAATCCAATTGCGATGTCATATGATTAAATCGCTCTTCAATACAAAAATTTATTGGACCTATATAATCATTCAAAATATCCGGATATTTTTTACAAATATAAATATTTTATCTTTTATTTTTCCGATACATATAAGATTTATTATTTAAAAAAATCTCAATTTTTAAGCATCTTTATTTTATTTTAAATTAAAATACAGTTATTTATTTTATTATTAGACGTCACTCTGTAATAAAAAAATATTCAGTCGGTGCTATTCTAAATAATATATATAATATTTCAACAATATATGAATTAAATAGAAATATTTTTTATTTCATGTTTCATACTTTATATATATATATATATATATATATATATATATATATATATATATATATATATATATATATATATACGATATAACAAAATCGTAAAAACGTGCTATTTTTTCATCACATAGAAAATATAAAATAAAAAGCATTTTTACTCAGAATAATAAAATAATAATTTAACTTTAATTACTTTAACGTGTCCGATGTATTTTACCAAAAAAAACCTCGTCTTAAGAAAACGAACATTTTTGTCCCAAAACGATAATAATAACAAAAAAAAACGTATTTATTTAGCGGCATATTTTCATGAAACTCATTAATCTAACATATATTGTATTAAATATATCAAAGTGCCATTTGGAAAACGCTGATTTAGATTATATATTGAGATGTAAACGCTCGCGTGCTCGTTAATATAATTTATAATAGTTTAAAATTAACTGCACCGCTACATAGTTACTTTTATTATAATGCGATTTATTTTATACCTAATAATAATTGAATATATATATATATATATATATATATATATATATATATATATATATATATATATATATATATATATATATATATATATATATATATATATATATAATGTAATAATTTTGTTGATAATCGTTCAGTTTTATTATAACTGTTTATATGTAATTAACATATATAAGCTCGATAAACGAGATGAATTTTTTTTTATTATCATAATTATTTTATTAATACGATAATTGAATTAAATATTTTAATATATTGCAATCGAAAATCGTCAATTATTAATTTAATATTATTGAATAATAAGATGAAATATACTTTTTTTTTATTATAGTAATTGAAATGAACAATCGTATTGAATTATTTGATAGAATCAATTTAGTGATATCACAAATATAATATAGAATAATATAAATATTTATATCAATATATAAATGATATCACTTCAATGAGAGTTCATATATTAGATATCTTTAATAAAATATATATTAAAAAAAAAATTACTAATTTATTATTAATTAATAGAATATGCTGATTTTTATTGCACATAAAAAGAAAGCTTTAATATTAAATCGTGCACACACGACTGCATTTTTTACACGAAAATAATAAACGGTTTTATATATTAAATAAACATTTTTTTACAATATATTATTCGACCTAATTGTTAAAAAAAATATTTTTTTTCAATACAGAACAATTTATTCAAACTGTACCCTTTCGTGCCACATAAATAAATTAACAATTTCACTTTTATTTAATTAATCAATCAATTTCACACAGTGTGTGACCTTTTGTGCACAAATAACGCCGTTTAAAGTGAGAATGATGACCGTTATATATATATATATATATATATATATATATATATATATATATATATATTACGCTTAATAATTTTTTTTTCTCATTTCGTATTTAATTATTCAATCATCTTTTAAATTCCTCTGGAGATTTTATCGTCGATATATAATATAAATTTTCATTTAAACATATCGTTATTGCAGCTTTATTTATAGTGAAAAGTGTGTTACCGGTTAGTTTTAGATATAATCTCAATAGATAATTAGTTTACAAATCAGTTATGTTTAAATAATGATAGTAAATATTATTATATTTTGTATTTCTAAATTTTTAACAGCAATAATTTATCGAATAAATTTTAAATGTATTATTTTAAAACATATATATGTCGTGATATTTTTAATAATAAGATGGTGACACATATATTCATCTATCGATATAAAAATTCGATTTTTTTTAAACTTTGAAAAACATAATACTTTATATAATAATTTATATTATATTGTCGTATGATCATAATATAAAAATTTCGTTCTTTACATATATATTTTATATAGAAATGATAGACACTGATAACATAAGAATATATTGCATTATTATTTTATTTATCTAAATATTCTAATATATGTTTATATTATGATTTTTTTTTTAATTTATAAAAAAAAATATTTATACTATATTTATTCGATATCGAACGAAAGCGAATACCTTAAGCGTCTGTTTTCATATAATAGAAAATTTCACAAATTGCACACGTGCAAAAATAATTAAATACATTTAATATAATATATATATAAAAAAAGTCGTATAATTAATAAATGAAAAATGTGATCTAGGGGGGGTTCGTTTCGTTTAATGTTGCACGCGAACGCGACTCATCCCCGTTGTTCAGCTCTCTAGCAAATTATGCGCGGTCGATTGCACGCTCTGAAACCTTCGACGATATGTGAATAAAATGCCGAGCTGATATCGTCTTCATCACACTGTGGCCGATACCATAAAAGTGACCGCACGTACCCATTCAATATTCATATACTAGTTCGTCCTTCGAGCCGTCGTCGTTAAAGGATCGTATATTTTATATAGACAACAAACACGTAATATGCGTTTGTTGCGCGCGTTCGTCTTCATCGTTTGCCTCGTGGATATCATCACGGCACATCAGGATCATGACGATTCAGGATTTAGAATATTTCGTAAAATATACGATCATTGCGAACGTTCCGACGAGATCGTCAAGTGTTTGAAGCGGCAAGCGCTCAAAATCACCGAGAGAGCAATCAAAATGCAAAATATACCAATAATAGACGGCATAAATTTGATTCGTAACGCCAACGATGCGAAATCAATGAACATTAATATGAACGATGAACAAATAAAAAATATGAATTCTGACGAATTGGACGACATATTGGGCGATAGGATCGTTAGATTTTTGAATACACATCAGATATCGGTGACGATGTCGTCGATTATCGACAAAATATCCGACGCACAAAATATAGGCAGAACCATTGAAGAGGGTCGAGGTAAATTAAAAAAATACATCGGTCCAATTTTAACGGCGATCGCAATAAAAGGCGGTTTCGTCGCAATGGCGTTTCAGGCAATAGCAATGATTGCCGGTAAAGCGTTACTGATTGGCAAAATAGCGTTGGTATTGAGCGCTATTATTGGTCTTAAAAAATTGGTATCCGGCGGCGAAGCGCACGAGAAAACGACGTACGAAATTGTGAAACATCCCCAGGTGTCACAGAGTCATTCGTATACGTCGTCACATTACGGCGGCGGTGATTACGAGACAAGCGCAAGCGGCGGTCACTATAGAAGAAGTTTAACGGATGAATATGACGATGCACAATATTTAGCGTATTCGGCACAAGCACCACAATAATAATCAACGTATTTTATTATTTATTTATTTATTTTTATGTGTAAATATTATATATATATATATATATATATATATATATATCGAGTGCTACGTGTTCGACCTGAGATATGTATCCGCACATGGAAAATGGTTTATTCATTATAATATATATATATATATATATATATATATATATATTAAAAAAAAAATTATATGTATAATATTAATTTAAGTTAATTTTGAATATAGGTATATATATTTATTATTAATATTCATGTGACTTATAATTTTTTATAATTAATTAATAAAAATAATTCTATCGTAAAAAAAAATGGATATTTTATTTATTTAAATTACACATCATTTTTTTTTTTATATTAAATATAAAATAATTTTATTTAAATATATATATATATATATATGTCAAATACATTCATGACATATATAGTAATCAGCGTGCGTACATGATTTTTTTTTTCATTATCATTATCAGACCGTGAAAATCGCGTAAAAATAAAAAATAAACTTTTCATTTACCGATTTATTTGTATGGATATTTTTACGCGTGTACGCTCATAAACATGCGCATAATACTAATAAAATGAACGAAATATATATATATATATATATATATATATATATATATATATATATATATATATATAAATTCATAAATAAAACACGAAAAGTTTCAAAAGTATTTATTCATTCGCATTGCATATATTTATTTTTTTTTACATAATCATAATCATATATTATATATGTTCATTGGTTATTAATATTATTATTATTTTAGCATAATTACTAATAAATTAATCGCATAATTTGATGTTAGTTGAAACGTAACATGCAACATGATATCGCTGACTAGCATACGTTATTAGAATTACATTAACTTTCTACACCGTTATATTCTAATTATATATGCTCATTTTTTTTTTGAAGTTATATATAAATATATATATATATTTAAAATGCTTTATATTTGTGTACTAGATTATTATTTATATTAATTTACAAATAAATAAATAAATTAATTCGATTAAATTAATGAACATGTCGGTGGTTAAGTTGATTCGTCGGGTCGTTCTCCTTGATAATAATAATAGGCGTTGCTCGGCATGAAGTCTTCAGATTTCTTCTGTCTTGTAAGATATCCTCTGTATGCCATTTCGTGAGCGAGTCCCGATCTCTGCCATCCTCCGTGTTCATCCTTTGGTGCTGTGTAGACCACGTGATCTCCGCCACCGCCTCCTCCTCCTCCTCCGCCAGACAATTTCTTCAAAGCGGTCTGAATTAAAAACGATGTAAATTTTGTGATGCGTTTGTATTTAAGAATGATATTTTATATATTTGAACGTGTATGAATTTTTGATACCAATAATGCTAAAAGTAGAGATATTTTGGCGATCATTAATGCAGCTCCTGATACGAGAGCCAATTTTCCAAGGAAAACTTGTCCTAAAACTGTTGCTAATCCCATTGCTCCGTACATAAAGATCGAACCACCTTTGCCTCCTTTCCTTTTTCTTGCTGAAAATATAGAAATAATATTATAAATAAACATTTTTTGAGAGACAAATACAATATAGATATAATTAATTAAAATTTTAGACGACAATATTGAAAATATTAATAGATTAACCTTCGTCAATAGACGCGCCCAAATTAAACTGGACAACTCTTGATTTAAGATAATCGGAAATTCTGGACCACAGTAGTGAATTCAGTGCATATCCTCTGGCCTCTGAAACGTCGACGTCCAAATTCCTCTTGTGTCCTGCAATACTGTTCTCTAAATTGACACTAGGATCTCTAGTCAAGAATATTCCTTCGACAATTTCAACAGATCTATTATTGTTGATTTCGTTATTTAATTTCACTATGACTTTCCTCTTTAGACAGTCCATTCTGTCTTTTTGTCGCATGCAATGTTTTATGGATGTGACGATGCCATCGTTGAAATCGGACACAGTATCACAATATGCACAGTTGATAACGAGCAAAATGGCGGAGATCACAAGTAAACATTTCATTTTTATTATTATTATTATTATATTTTATTTTTGTCCAAACGATGATGGTGAATTTGGAAACTCGAGTGCGATACTGACGCACGTTTACGAAAAATCCGATATTTTATACCGAAATTTTCATACATCACGAAGCGTGTCCTCCTAGATGCACATATCAGCACATGAACGTTCACGTACGCGCACGTTGCCGAATTGTAATTAGTGTCGTTTTGCCGAAAATACCAAAAAAAAAAAAAAAAAAATACAAAAAGAAAAAGAAAAAAAAAGAAGGCAACAACGGCAAAATAATGGGTTATATGACTATGGACAGACCCACATTCTTGAGGCAATTACCAAGATTGTTCTCGTGTTTTATAGAGTGGAACATCGGTTCGGATAATCGCACGTAGTTCTTCTTCTTCTTCTATCCGTCTATCGCAAAACTTTCTTTTTCATACGTTTTGTATCGTTCAATATTGATTATGATTATTGGACGATTGAATTATGATGGCTCTTTTTATCATTGGTCCAAGTTCCGCGACGATTATTTCTATGAATGCCCGATAAAAATCGACAATTTATTTCCGTATATTGTTATAACAGTGACAGATCCGTTATAAAAAAAATATATATATATATTTTTTATTATATTTATTAAATAAAAATTAAAGATTAATCGATGATATTATTTTTTGATGTTATACTTGAAAAAAAAACTGTGTTAAATGGATAATTATATATTGCACACATATAATTAAGTATATTCACTTCGCTGAATACGTCTCTGTGTTTTAAAACTATTGAATTGTATTAACAATTATCATGAGTTTATAGAATACATATAATATGTACCGGAAATGGAGAGATTTAATAATACAATTTTTTTTATTATATACATATATACATATATATATAAAATTTAAATAGAATTTGAGATTGGCAACATCTGCAATTACATTGTGTTTCGTTTTCGATTGTTACGAGATACAAATGATTGTTTTTTTCATGTTTTTATCGAACAAAATATTCATTCATTCATGCGAAAGCCGAACTTCATCCATCATTTCCGTCGTCGAGAATTATTAATGATCGTAATCATCAAGTTAATCCATAGAAGGTGAATGGATGACGACGAAGAAGATCAGAATAATAATATTACAAAAAAAAAAAGAGAAATTCTATTATATTTAGCTTTGAAATTGTATGCAAGTATAAAGTATCGAGAATATTATTAAACGCACTTTAGAATGGTGCTATTTGAAATTGTTCGATGTATTGAAACGAGTTTTTTTTTTCATAATTAATACATGTATATATATTTATTTATTTAATTTGTATATTAAATTTATTTAATTATATTTCTAGTAATATAATATTTAAAAAAATGATAAAATTTGTGGCTGAAGAATTTCATGTCAGATTTTTCAGGTATGTGATTTATAAATTATTATTATAAAATAATAAATGATGATAAAAACGGGAATAATTGAAAAATAAAATTTTAAAGTATTTATATATAATTATTAAACGTGATTTATGAAATAATTAAAAAGCACATAAACGAAATTTCTCCGTTTTCATCGCGTATTATATTTTCAACACTCATACAAATGATATATTTACTTTCAAATAGTACATTTTGAATAATTTATGATTTTGGTGAATTTATTATACGAAAATAACAATAAAAAAATATTTTTAAATTTTAAATTAATATAATGACAATAATAATATTCTAAATATTTTATTATCTAATCATTAATCATTCAGTTTTGCTAATTATATATAATAGTTAAAATGTTCGATTTGTTCTAAAAAAATATAATAATAAATGATTTCTATTGCATATTTTACAAATTTCGTATATGAAATTTTTATGTTATCTTAATAAAAATAATTTACATATTTTATAATTCACTGACGCCATTATTATACGCTGATTTACAAGAGAAAAAAAAATATGAATAATTTATATGTATTTTTTTTTCTAGATTTATCACATTTCATATAAGTTTTTCGGTTATATATATATATATATATATATATATATATATATATATATATATATATATATATATAACTAATAACCGAAATGATCGCTAGATAATTTCATTATTATTTGTGTTTTAATATTTATTAATAATCACTTTTTCGCTTATTTTATTATAAAACACAATTAGCGTTCCATTATTTTCCGCGTCCACGAGTCGCCACTGTGTTAAAAAAAAAGTTCATAGCGTGTAAAAATCGACGCGCGTGAAAAAAATTACATTTATTTTCGGCAAATATTGAATTGATTATTTTTAATACGCATATTAATATTTTTTTTTCATATTTATATATATATAATTCAATATATTTTTGAATATCGCATAAAAAAAATATTAATTATAATATGAAAGTTTTAATAAAACTATTCTTCAATATGTTTGAACGATTTCTAACAGTTCATATGTTAAATTTATTAAATGAATCAGTAGCGTTACAATATTTTTAATTTCATTTTATAATATTTATTCAGTCGTATTATTACTAGATTTTCATCTTTTAATAAAATCTATATAATTATAATTATCAATGATTAATCACTTTATAAACACAATTTTCTCGCAAATAATTATGATTCAATATGTCGCAATAACTACTTATTAGTGTAACAATATATATATATATATATATATATATATATATATATATATATATATATATATATATATATATATATTAAAATAAAATGACATCTCTATACGTTTTATTTATTTACACGTTTCAAGATTAATCCGCAATGTCGACTAGTTTATTTCAAGAGCAATTTAGCGAATAAAGTTGAAAGAAAAAAAAAATGGTGAAAGTTAATAATCGCAGTTCTTTTCTTAACCGTGCGGTTAAATGTCGACGTCAAAATAAACCGAGAATAAAACCGTTCGCGTACCGTTAAATTAAAATGCAATTTAATGTAATAAAATAATTATTGAGTCATAATATAGAGACATAATTTTTTGTCGGAGATGTGTTTTATTTATATACATTTTTTTAAATATATATATATATATATATATATATATATATATATATATATATATATATATATATATTATTTATTTTAATATATGGTGAAAGCGTTGAAAATGTACCTATATTTTATTTCGAATATATAAAAATGGCGATTTACGTTAATAAATTAAGTAAATTCAGTGATTAATGTGTAAAATTATTATGAGGGAATTTAATATTTTTGATTTGTGTGAATAAATGTGTAATTTATTTATCAAAAGCTTTGCTTTTTTATATTAATTCTAATGAAAAAAAAAGATCAGAAATCTTTGTTAAAGGAACAAATTATTCTATATTCAATTTATTTTAAATATAAAAATAATTATTTTTTTTATGGTAAAATAATTTCATATTACAATAGTTTTTAAAAAGTATTAATATTATATAAATAATTTCATTTTTAATCTGATTTAAGACTATTGATTTTATTTATTTAAATATATATGTGTGTGTGAAATGCATATTCTTATTACATATTATATGGTTAAAGAAATAAATATTTTGTAATTGATGATATAATTATAATACAATATATATGTAAATTACATAATATATAATTCATTATAAATATATATGCATGTATTGTTATATTTATTTTATAAAAAAAATCAATACATACAAATTGATGGAAACCAAATTTATGATAAATCAAAATTTCGGTAACAAAATGATGACTCAATTTTTAAAAAAATATATACTTATTATCACTAAAATATAAATCGATATATTTACTTTAAAAATATCTCACTATCATAAATACTATTTTTTTTTTGGTAATATATAAAAAAATGTAAAAAAAAATATATAAAAATAATACAGATTCATATCACAATACTTAAAAATAATTAAGACTATATATAAAAAAAAAATCATTCATTCCAAGCGAAATTTCTAGCACCATTCGGTCTTTCTCGTCCGTGTTTTTCAGCAAATAATCTTTCCAATCTATCCCTTAAATCTTCAGGCGAGTGAACCGAACCCGATTTATATCCACTTTCACCACGATGATTATTACTTGACGATGCATAATAAGGATCGATATTTTCATCAATATTCTGATGACCATCGCCGTTATTCTTATAATAATGATCGCCGTTATGATATCGATTTCCGTAAGCGGAATAACCTGGAAAATCTAAAAAAAAAATACATTGAAATTTATAATTATATATTGAATAACCAAAAGTAAGGTGAAATTGTCATTTAAATGAAGGCGGATAAATTGTAAATATTTTTTTCTAGATTGGTATGACTTATATATCGTTCCGCAACCAACGTATTCACCCGATTTGGCTCCGTGCGATTTTCGACTATTCCGATTGTTACGAAGACTGAAAAAAGCGTTGGCAAAAGTGCGTTTTATCGAACGGTGATTACTTTGAATAGGATGAAATTGATTCGGAAGAATAAATAAATAATTTACATTGTACAAACAAATTCACCTTACATGTAATGTTATAATAATTATCGAACTATTTAACCTGGTCCATGACCATAATATCCTGGTCCGTATCCTCCGTGCTGTCCAAACAATGATTGATAACCGAAAAGACTCGACGCTATCACAGCAATTTTGGCAATAATCAATGCTTTCTTACTAAGAAAAACCATTAAACCGAATAAAATAGGAAGCAACGTGGACAATTGAAATTTAAAACCCAATAAAAATGGCACCACAAACTGGCGAATCAACGATCGAGCTGAAAAACAAAAAAAAAAATATATATATATATATATATATACCGCTAAATCTAATTATTCAATAAATAATTCATGAAAATTATATGAGGCGAATTTAACTTGCAAAAAAATATTTCATACACATTATATAAATATAAATGCGCGCTCTTGTAAATTAATAGACGTTGACCGTATTTGGTTTGTGGATTAGTTTAACCGTCGATTGTATTATTATTATTATTTTTTTTTTTTGCAGTTATTTTATATACCAGTGTTGTGCTCGCGGTCGATTATTTCACGGTCTCTAATTCTTGGATCCATGACGAACTCCAAGAGTCCGTTTCCCGTCAGAGTCGGTCCAATTCTCATGATTAAACCTGGACAAACGTAACCCATGTCCCATTGTAGTGATCTTTTGCTCATCAATGTACTGGCACCTTCGACAATCGATCTAAAATATAATATTAAAGACACAGGGATTTTCAATTTTTATTTTTATTTTTAATTATTAAGATAATATTACACAGGGTTCATTTTGAATATTTTCATTATTTTTCTACTTTATATATATGTATATATATATATATATATATATATATATATATATATATATATATATATATATATATATATATATATATATATATATATATATGAATTTAATTACTAATTAAAAATATCTGATATTGAAACGTGTTAACTATTTTTTTTATTATATTTTTATATATTAGATGTGTTAATGTTGTAGAATATTTTGTAACGGTTATTTGCAAATCAATCATTACAGATGGGAACTTAATTTTCATGTCATTCATCATTGAGAAAATGGTTTTTGATGAATATGCTAACGTGTTAATGATCGATTCCCAAATATATATATATATATATATATTTTTTTTTTTTGCATAAAAGAAATAATTTTATGATTAGATTTCCAATGTTTTTTTTTTCAATAATTATTACTATACAAGTATAATATAAATAAGCCGCAGATGTTTTAATAATACTTTTTCATACAATAGATAATGATGATGCTGAAATCGGTATGATTTTTACGAACCGTATTACTAGATCAATTTTTCAGAATAAAAAGAAAATTATTATTTTTTCAATGTGCCAAATAATTTGTCATAGAATTATTATTAATTGAATTATTTTGAAATTTCTCTGAAATATTTTATTATATATATATATATATATATATATATATATATATAATATCAATCTGAACTGGCATGCGTTATATTTTGATTTTATCAATATTTCATACATGTTTTTTTTTGCATACAAATCCAATGCAAAAATTCATACAACGGTTCAAAATTGTTTAACATAATCGTTAATATAAACCGATGATTCATTATTATCCAATTTTTCATAATAATTGGTGAAATACTAAAAAAAAATCAAACTCATATTTTGTATATATATATATAAATTTTATAAGATATAATCTAACATTAATAACACGCTAGATTATAGTGTAAATTATTGTATAAAACAAAAAGTAAGTATCGAACGAAACGCTATTCTAATGTGTTTGATAATTTGCACGTGAAATAATTTTCAATAATAACGAGACAAAAAAAAATTGAAATGAAAACTGAAACGCAATAATACTGAAATATTACAGAACACTTTCTTTGTGAAATCTTACAGCATACGCAACATCGTTCATCGTAAAACTGAAAAATGACGCTATTAAAAAAAAGTAGAAAACATTCACCAAACAACTTTCTCGATTGCAATTATATCATTTGAACTGCAACACTCCAATTTAAGACGTACATTTTTTTTTAATAATAACAATATGATTGTGAATTATATAAATATTATATAATATTATGATACCGAAAATCCATAGGATCTTTATCTAGATAATTGCTGATATCTCTTGGTCCAGCTTCGTCTCTCTTCATACTGATGCCGTCAATCAAATTGAACTCTTCCCTCTCTTCTAGATCTTGTAATTTTCTAAGTATTTCGCCGCCAAAACACGGCAAAAAATCCGACGATACTCTGTTCGGTTTCAGACACACTTCCGCGTCGTTGTTATCGATTTTTTTCGATATCGTCGTCTGTTTTACGACGGAATCGCCGGGAACTTGCACCGTTCTAGTGCACGTTATCATAAACAAAACGACAAACGAAACCGTGAAAATATTCGATCTTTTCATTTTTTCACACTGAAAAAAAAAAAAATATATATATATATATATATATATATATATATATACTATTCAAAATTAAAAAACGGATAAAACAGACGCGTTTAATTATATATACAACGGTAATAATTATTAATTAATATTATGACACACATGCATATATAATATAGCGTGTGGCCGAATTGGACCGTATTTTGTTATTAATTTTTTTGATCGCGAATATTTTTTTTTCAGTATCATATACACTATATATATATATATATATATACACACAATTTTCAGTATATATTTTCCGTCATGAAAAACAATACGAACGGTTCGTTTCAGACGATGACTGTATTCGTTGTGGACAAAGATATCGAATTTTCACCGTCTATATATAATTTTCCCGGTCATGATCCGTTGAACTTCCCTTTGTTTCGATTGTTTCGAAATAATGAAAGAAAGTGAGATTTGATTTCTCACGCATAAATTCTATATATATATATATATATATATATATATATATATATTTTGATTTTAGATTGCTAAGAGAATCGCACAATGGGTCATTGGATGATGTCTGCAATTTACATGCTCCAATTTGAAATTGTAGCCACATTTTGTGTATTTTATATATATATATATATATATATATATATATATATATATATATATATATATATATATATTTTACTTGGCAATTTTTGACGGAAATAATGCGAGACGAATTTTATTAAAATATTCGCTAATTTTAAAATGATTCATTTCGTAGAATCGTAATAGAAATACGTGGACGTAAATAATACAATATATTTATTGTCTTATTATATATGACAAAATAATTATATACATAAGTATATTTCAAATAATAAAAAAATATTATTTAGATTTATTATAGAATGTATTTATAATATATAAAATTTAAAAATATTTATAATTTTATAAAAAAAAAAAGATTTTTTTTTCATAATTTAACAGTATAAATAGATATTAATAAAATAATAAATGAAAGAATTTTATCCAATACGATTTTTTTTATAATGTTTTAATTTGAAATATCTATAGCTATAGGCTTCACTAAATTAAATTTAAAATAATAATAAAACAATTTACAATATTAACCACAAATATATATATATATATATATATATATAATAAATAATGTATACTATTATCAAATAACCGCAAACATTATGTTATTTTTTATTTATATATATTTTTTTCTATCAAAGTAAAAATACGTCTTGTGGTCAACAAGTTGTAACAATTTGTATTATAGCATTATATTATCATATTTTCACAATTTTTAACACACGAAAATCTCATCGGCATACTGATTTATTTTACATTTAAAAAAAAATGCATTGTTTTCTTGGATATTCAATGGAAAATAGTCCTTTGAAAGAATCTTAAGAACAAACAACCAACCATGAAGTTGATTACATCAAACGGAACCATGAAGTTTACGCCTTTTTAAACAACTAATGTGCGTTGTTCTATTTACATATTTATTTATTTTTTTTAATTTGTAGAAATAATTTTATACATATTTATATATATATATATATATATATATATATATATATCTGAATAATTTCTCTTTTTAGTCTACAATATATAATGAAGATCTTTATTAGAATAAAAATCAAATTTTAAATATATGATAGAAAGCTCTATTTATATGAAATGAAAAAATGTCAAAAGCGCACTCGTTTCATTAGACGTCAATAAAAATCATTAAAAAAAAAATAAATAAAAAATTATATATAATGTTGCAGTTTTTTTTATTGCGCCACATATTAATAATTATAATTATAATATAAATGTTCAAAAATTCGTTATCGCGAAAGCTCGAATCATAAAAGCACAAATGGCACTGTTATTCGACTTTCGCGCTCGTCGAAAACCGGATGTATTATTTGATTATTTTTCATTTATTCGATTTATAACGAATAAAATCGTTCTCGTAAAATGAACGACATTTTTTTAACTGTTATTATTATTATTATTACTATATTTGTCGATTAATGATTTTTTTTCGCTTTCACTTTTAGCACATTTTCAATTTGTAAATCGACATATCTCATCGATTAATTGAATATTACACCGATATTAATAATTATTATTTCATATATATATATATATATATATATATATATATATATATATATATATTTATTATTTTACAAAAATTATATATTACATTATATATATATATTGATTATAAATTTAATATATAATATAAAAATATATATAGATATAGTGAAAGAGATCGTTTTAATACTATTTAATTCTCACAGATAGTTTGCGTTGTAAATAAGTGAAAATTTT
Source organism: Leptonema lineaticorne (assembly GCA_024500535.1). Lineage (NCBI taxonomy): Eukaryota > Metazoa > Arthropoda > Insecta > Trichoptera > Hydropsychidae > Leptonema > Leptonema lineaticorne. Next base: position 3,224,997 of record JANIJI010000017.1, read on the forward strand.
AGATAGAAAAAAAATCAAGAAAATCGCGCAAAAAAAACAATGATTTCCATGTTAAAAATTCGCCAGAGTTCTCACACATTATTTGTGTTAAAAATATCAGATGTAAAAACAATAATATCTGATTATTAAAATGTACTATATTTCCTCTTTCGCCTTTATTTGCAAATTTGACTTTAATTTTCTCACGGCGCTTTCTATTTTCATTCGGAAAAGTGCAAAAATAAATCTTAGGAAAAAGCAAAATTTTATATCAACAAAATTTTAATTTAAGCAATTTTCCAATATTACATATTTAATTCTTATTTTCAATTTGAGAAACGATTAATTAATTTGTAACTATAATCATCTATGTATATTTCTTAAAAACTGACACATAATATATATATATATATATATATATATATATATATATATATATATATATATATATATATATATTTATAGGTTTGTAAATATTTTTTTTTACTAAAATTCTTTTTATGTATTTATAAAAAACAAATTATTATTATGAAAACTATTCAATTATAAGTAATTTTTCAATTAAATAATTATTTTTTTGCAATTTTTTTTTTACGAATAATTTGATAGCGACATCTATATTTGCAATTAAAACTAATTGTATTAAAAATGTAAAATATTTCTAATAAAAATAATTGTAATATAATATAAATTTTTAATTTGGATAAATAAATATATTATTTTTTTTAGCATTTTTTTTATTTATTGTGAAACTTATTTTTTTAAGTAGTACTACATTATATGTTCAATAGATGTCTCAATTTATAAAAAAATGAAATATTTAAAAATCTCATTTTATTGTATATATTAAATATATAAACTAAAAAGTAAATAAATAAATTTCACGTATTTATTGGAAAATGTCAATAATTCCATTTTCATAGTATTAAAAGTCAATATATTTCAATTCACTCGTTATACAGTTGATTATCATAGAAAGTTCCGGTTTACGATTGAATCGTAAAAATTATCACAGATTAATAAATACACATAAATATAATATATATTTTCTTTTATATAAACTATTTGTGTGTGTGTGTGTGTGTGTGTGTTCTAGTGTCGCAATTTGAAATAAATGTAGACTTTGAGGACACATTTGCGCTTCCATATAACAACATCTGACGAATGTATCATCGCTATGAAAACTCTCGGATTGTATCGTCCGAATGAGACTTTATAATTTTTATTTATTATTACTAATATTATTATTATTATTGTTGTAAAAAAAAAATACTGTTACGCATCGCTTAATTTTTTCCAATTATAATTATTATTCGTGGACGTTATTTCGATTTCACATGTGCTCTATAATAATTCGATCTCGAAAACTGTTATAATTGTGATTCGACTTTATTTTCGATGGGTTTACCGTATTTTTTTTCATTAGTTTTTTTTTCTAAATACTAGTTTTCATTTTAAGTAAAGATTTAGAATAATAGAATATGAATTAATTTAAAAAAATACAGCGTGTTCTAATTTTTCCATATATTTTCATATATAAAAAACAATGACAAAGCATAGGGTATGATATATAAAAAAAAAATAATAATTTTCTAAAAATATAATATATATTTTCTACGTATGAAAACAATGACAAATCAAAAGATAAAAGTGAAATTTTGATAAAAATTTCTTTATTGATATATAAATAAAAGTAACACTTTTGATACATGCAATTAAGTTGTTAAATTTAAATTGTATACAAATCGATACGAAATAAATTAAAATATATTAAATTTTACTATCTAATAGATTAACTTTAGCCTTGTGGTATTTTAATATATGGAAATATATTGTTAAAAATTTAAATATTTATCAATGCAAATATTATATAACAAAAAATATATGGATATAATATAATCTTATTATATAATAGCCAAAATTTAGTAATATTTATTTTTTTTTATAATTAATCTATATAATATAATATTAAATAATTATTTTTTTTTGTAAATATATTGTAAACACAAAGATTTCTTAAAAGGATATCATTTTTAGATTAGTATTCATAAATTATTCTGGTTCTGGATCTAAACATTATATCTATTATCATCAAATATTTTTTATATTTCAGAATGGATTCTTTTATGATATATAATATATTGTAGTATCGAGCAATTTAATTTCCTAGTCATGTATAAAATAAATGCTCTAAGCATATAAATTAAATTTTAAATACACACCACATTTTTAAGAATCGAAAAGCGGTTGAATATTAATTGTACAAAAAAAACATTTTTTTTTTTAACTTTCCCAGAAGTGAACTTCGTGTAAACATTTACACTTTATAATTAGCGGTATTTTTGTGATTTATTTTACACATTATAAATTCGTAAATTATACGATTTTTATTATTATTACATTTTTGATATAAAAAAAAAAAATGACGAATATTCTGATAATGGATATATAGAATGTAAGCGGTGGAGATTCGAATGAGGAATAAGATGAAAAAAAAATTATAACGAATCAGATTCAGTCGAATTATGACCAAGAAAAATGTCGTAATTTGGTCACACATTATATATATATATATATATATATATATATATATATTCATTTAAGAAAACCAGTACTGGAATGAAGAATTTTTCTCGATGTCCTGATATTAGGCCAATAGGCGTGACTGACCCGGTAACTCGATGGGTGTGCCTCTTCCACCTGAATTCCCAAAACGAAATTTTTTTTTCTTTTTTATTCACTCATCAGCCATAAATTTTTGTTTCCTTGTCGTCAGTGCAACCGTTCGACCGATTAACCGTGATTAATACGACGAATTTGTCGAAATTTTCATTTCGAACGATCGACTGATGTACGAGTATCTTTGTATCTAATGCGCGAGTATCTTTTTTTCTGACGCACTTTAATAGGCGATCCGGTTAATTTATGGAACTCGACTACGTCTTTCACTATATATATATATATATATATATATATATATATATATATATATATATATATATATATAAATATTAATATATTTTTATATATATAATATATCGGATGTATTTTGATATTATTGAGTTTATTTTATGTTTCACATATCGTATTCGATCTCATATTTTTCAATATAATATATCGTTAGAAAGTTTGTGATCCAATTTAAATAGCACAATTTTCTAAATATGACTCAATTATATAAAATATATTTTATTTTAGATAAATGTGTAATATATATATATATATATATATATATATATATATATATATATATTCATATTTTGTATCAATGATGTTTATATTGTTTCAGAAATTTTCAGCTGAATTTTGTGTGCGAAAATAGGAATGAAAAGGATAATAAAATTTCAGAAAATTCTTTCAAAACTGTATATTCTTTCAATCGTATGTATCGTCAACAGATATTTAAATTACAAAACACAAAAAAATTACACGTTGTACTGTTTGTTAAAATAAAAGATAGAATTCGTCTGTCTCAATAGAGAAATCGTTGAAATAATAATAAAATAAAAACCAACAAAAAACACAAACACAAAACAAAAAAAAAACTTAAAAAATAAAAACTAAAAAAACTAAAACTTAAATAATATATACACAAAATAATATTTGGTAAATGCAACAGGAAAATAAAAAAAAAATAAAACAAAAATTATTTTAAAAAAAAATCGAACAAAAATCACGCAGGTAATCTTGTAGGCACATATATTAAAAAAATAGTCTTATCACAAAAATAAGAGAAATATATATATATATATATATATATATATATATATATATATATATATATAATGTGAAAAATGTACAATGATAATTGATTATTTAAAATATATATATTTATTATGAAACTGTTTAACAAATAAAGCGAATCTACATTAGCGTATCTGAAAAGACGAAAAAAAAAGATACCGTAATACTGAAACAAACTGAAAAATAATAAAGAAAATATAATTAAAAAAAAAACGATAAACAACATCAAGTATTTACACAGACCATTGCATTATGAACACTATTTTTAGCATCTAATATTGCAAAAAAAAAAATAATAATAATAAATTATATATATATATATATATATATATATATATATATATATATATAAAATAAAAAGAATATAATTAAAGAAAAAAATAAACAGTCAGTCGAGCATTTCACGAAAGAAACGATGTTTGTCTTTGATTTTATTTTCAGTTTTAGCGTGCATTTTGATTTCATGTATAAACAACAACAAACAATACGAATGAAGCGAATAATAATAAATAAATTACTCTTTTTTCTTTCTTTTTTTTTAATTATTATTAAAAAAAAAACACGAAAAAATTACGTAAAAATTACGTTACCATTATATATATATTATAATATAATTTCTTTTTTTATTCTTTTAAAAAAAAAGTTAATTAAATAATTAATTATGAAAAAAAAAACAATTCAATAAATTATCGTATATAAATAAATTGCATTTAAATAAATAACATTCAAAATGTAATATCATGCGCATGTTCATCAAACATTTCAACACGTCTTCTCATATAACGTTTCCGAGCTAAATTATTATTAATATAAATAATATATATATATATATATATATATATATATATATATATATATATATATATATTGTCTAGCCGATAAATAAATAATGGATAATTAATGGCGGGTATGTATCGATTCGTTATTATTATTATTATTATTATTATTATTCTCTTACGAGCCTATATTATCAGAGATCGTCAATCGGTGTTTCGCGTATGAATATGTATTATTATTATTTTTTTAATGTAAATATATACATTGTCGAACGATGTAGATTGTATGTATGTGTGCGTTGACGATCGCTGAATCTGTACATATACAAGTGAACGGTTCTCATGGTAAATAACTAGATTATACTCGATGGTTTAATTTCGAAAATATATGTTTTTTTTTTTTTTGTGTTGTATATATATATATATATAGTCGGTGTCGTTTTATTTTTTATTTTTTGTTTTGTATTCGTTATTCCTGCGGTTTGTAAGCACTGTATGCGATGTCTTGTGCTGATCTGCCCCATCCGTGTCCACCGCCGTGATGTTCTTCGGTGTAATGTGGATGAGCGACCACTTCGTATCCACCCGAATGTTTGGAGTCGAGCAGTTTCTTGATGCCGATGACGCCGGATATCAAGAGCGCCAATTTGCCGATGATCAGCGCTTTGAATGCGACCAAAGCCAAGAAACCTAACACCAACGGTATGAGGGCGGCGGCTTTGAGTTTCAACAGGAGCAACAGCGGAAGGAGGAGCTTCTTCTTCTTCTTGCGACCTTTGAAAATAAATTAAAAATCGTATATTAAAATCGATACGTACGCATTATTATTATTATTATTATTATTAGATCGAAAACCGTTAACGAAATTGCCAATACGGCATTATAAACGGTTTGTCCCACTTTATTACAAGACCCACTTTTTAATTGTACTTATTTCGAGTCATCGGCTCGATTTGCATATTTATATATATATATATATATATAAATCGATCTCCGTTATGATACGATATGTAAAAATTAATTATTTCTAGTTTAAATTTGTACTGTTATCGTAAGAATACTATTTAAGATACGACGATCGGACAATCAAACGGGTTTTTAGTATATATATATATATATATATATATATATATTTATTTTTTTTTTCATCATCATTCTTTTAGTTTCAAAAAGAAAAAAAAAGATCAATAAAATATCACGGTATAAATTATCCTCGAAAGTTATACGACGAAACCGGCACCTCGGTCGCCATATGCGCTTGTCGCACAACAGGAGAAGAAACTACAAGAAGCCGAGCACTTTCCCTTGACCCAGATTAAGGCCTCTCTTCCCCCCCCCCTACTTCCCCGGAACACGAGAGAGCTAGTTTTCTGAAGGCATGATCAGCTCCTCACAACGCGCCGACAAAAAGGCTCAGACTTTCCAAATTGAGGCACCTCATGCTTTAATTATCACCGAGAGAGCCAATAAATGCGGTGCAATAAAACATATTGATGTGTCACAAAATAGAAGCATCTCATATATTTTTTTTACATATATATATATATATATATATATTAATTTCGAGAGAAAGTTGTAATGACCTTAAGATTTTTTGGGGTCGACATTGACTCGGCGTGGGTAAAGGTTTTTTCGGGTCACGTTTCTGACTGGTTTGTTGTATTGAATTTATATCGACATTCTTTGGAACTTTCATGCGACCAAACCAGTTGAACAATCATTATCTCCCCGGGCCATGGAAATATTATACGTATTGTATTTAGTTATCGTCCAGATACATACATTATTTATTATTATTATTATTATTTTTGATAGACGGACAACGGAATTTGTTTGTTTGTGCACGGTTTTTGACCAAAACCGATGATGTTACACGCAACAATAACGGTCGGTCGAACAGCGGTTATTATTAAACAACTGTTGTTCGTTACAAAAGGGAATGATGGATGATTTTAAAAAGTTGTTTGGAAAGTTAACTACGAGGCATTTTCTAATTGTATTAATGTGATAAAGAAGATTTTCACGTTCGATGTAAAATGGTACTATCTCGATTGAGTTCCTGCTATGTGGGTTATCGTCGTGTTACATTGACCCAGTACCATTAGGGCGATGAACCTCATGGAAATTAATGAGGCACTTTTTTTTTTTTTTTTATTATTTAAATTCTTTCTATCTACGCCTAGATTTAATTCGTTCTAATTGATTGTTGCGTTTCGTAGGAAAGATGCGTTTTTTATTTTTTTGTTTTTTGTAGAAAGTAACTGAGAGTTTTTTTTTTTGGTAATATTTTTGTTTGATTTTTCGTGGCATTGACATTGAAAGTCAAGCGGAGACACTAATAATCTACGAGAGAGTAGTGAACGTCTTTTTTTTTTTCTTCCACTTTACGTAATGGAACCGCGATTACAACGAAAAAAAAAAAAGAACGATTTAAGTACGAAAGTGAAGGCAAAACGGTGAAAAGTTACCAAGTGTTATGACATTTCAATATAATAAGCGCATTGCGCAATCGACTTTACTACGAGTCAACGACGTTATAAGCTCTAAATAATGAAATTTTTTATATTTATATTATCATTTAAATATATATATATATATATATATTTTTAAATCCAGTAAAAGCAAATTTGTACAATAAAAAATATTAGGACGATACAAATGTGACAAGTAGCGATAATTTATGACTACGCGAGTTAAATAGATATTTAGCTTTCATCGTTGCATGTGTTAAATACAACAGTAAACAATTCCACATACGAATGGACCGAATTCAAATTGAATAGTTTTTCGTGCTAAATATATATATATATATATATATATATATATATAGGACAAAAAAAAAGTATAATTAAAAAAAAATACCTTCTTCCATTGATCTTTTCATTTCATCGATGGACTCCTTGGGTACTTTGAATTGAAGAGTGTGTCCTTCTAAGAATCGCGCTACTCTATCAACCAAAAGACCTTCGATTTGGTTTTCTCTGACAGCTGGCTCTGCCGATAATGGTTCATCTTTCAAGGCGCGTGCTCCCTGTTGTCTTGTCGATTCTTGAGATTGTACCAATGATATGCCTTCTGATACTTCGTAGTTACCACTGAGGCCATCGACGAAACGAAGGGCACGTTCCTGTAATTTTAAATTTTAATTTTTTCATATACTAACAATTTTTATAATATAAATATATATATATATATATATATATATATATATATATATATATAAATTTTTATTTTATTATATTATAATATTATTTTTTTATTTTTGAATATATAAATTGATAATCTTTTGTTTAAATTGAAAAAAATGTATGAACAATTAAATTATATATACGTCATACAAATTCAAATGTAACGTGTAATTTATATTCAACACATCATCATTATTATATAAAAAAAAAGAAATATGATTTAATTTATTTTATCTAGATATTCATAATATTCAGAGAAAGTAGAAATGAATTTTTAATTGCGTAAAATATGATGCGATTTATTGTGTATATTATCAATTTTTTTTTCTTTCAAATTATAATTAAATAATTTCATATTATTATAATGCACATATATATATATATATATGATTTGAGAAATTTTATATATTGTTTTTTTTTATTTTTATTTTTTTGAATAATATGAAATGTATGTGTGTAATATGAAAATGAAAATGAAAACGGGAAAAATAACTGACCTTGATGCATAGGGAGATGTCACTTTCACCGCACTCCTTGACGAAGTTGATCGCCGATGCGACGACACCGTCTCCGACATTTTCAGCTGCGGGCATAGCAGCCACGACCGTGGCCACCGCCAAAACAAATCCGAAACACTTCATAATTATTGTGTATTGAAATGATTATCGTAACGATGTGTCGTCTTAAACGTATGTGGCCAAATGCCGTGGAGGTAGAGCCGAGTCGCGTCAGAAGATTTCGAGACGACTGTGAAGATGATGAGGTCCGTACGGGGTTTTATGGGGTCCACATGTGGCCGACGCGAATGGTGGGGAAAAAAGCGCCTAGGCGTTTTTTTTTTTTTTTTTGGACGTTCGCCTTTATTGACGTCGATTCTTGTTATTTTCCAACGTCCATGATCATGACCGGGAGAGCCATTGTCGTCGTTGAAATCACATTGTACGACGTTCGCTCTTATTCGCGTGCTTTCTATCGGTTAAAATATTTCAACAGCCATCACATTTATTCCCATTTCGTACGACGGCAATCACATGTTCCAATAATACAACTATAATGTTCATCATTATCGTCATCGTTCATATGCAAACGATGATAACAGAATTTACTCAATATAAATATTGATGATGCATTAAACGACATTAAAAATTAAAATTTCATTCCATTAAAAAAAAACATTTTTTTTTTCGACGACACAATTTTACACGCAAAACTTAATTGAAAATTACATCTAGAATATACTATATAATTTAACTGATAATACGTCAAATTTGTGATAATTTAGTTCACGAATAAAGAACATTAACATCGTAGATTAACCATAAATTCAATCTTAATTATCATTACAAACTTTCTTTCACACACATATATATATATATATATATATATATATATATATATATATATATATATATATATATATATATAAGACCTTATTTAAAATATAAAAAACCCTACCTCAACGAAATTTCATTTTTCATCAATTAAACAGTCGCATCTTACTTTCTAATTCCTTACACACTTTACAACAAAATTGTTCGTATTCATGTAAAACGGCGACACAGTTTAAATACGTTTTAAACGCTATATAGTATATATAAATATAATATATATAATTATTATTCAATTATATTTCACTTTTAAATTACACCCTATTAACCGATTATAACGAAAACAGCATCGGTTAAATAGCTCGTTCGTCATCCATTGTATTCATATGAGAAAATTACTGTTCAATTGCGATAATTCAAACGGCGATTCTTTTTTATTTTCATTCAAATGATACGTTATAAACGATCTAAGAAATTATATTAATATATACATAATCGAAAGTTATCGAAAAAAAATATATATATATAAATATATATAATATGATAATCTAAGGCGCAGTTAGCGAATAACTCTTATGTTAAACATCTTACGACTAAATGATAATTTCGCAAGTTATCTAATATATCGATGAAAAATTCATGGACACACTTTTTTTTTCTCTCTCTCATCTCATAATGTGTTCGACGATAAATTAACGTTTTATTACTTCATATAATGTGACCGATCCTGTGTGTGTGTGTGTGCGCGCGTTTTTTCGGCGATTTTAACCGAAAATTAACATAAATAACGCGTTTAGATTTATATTTATGATGATTTTTTTTGCTCTTAGTATATTTTTGCATGCGTGCGATTTTTATTTTATTTTTATTTTTTTTTTTTTTTGGGAACGAATTTAAATCGCATTGTTTTTCGATTTTTGATATTCGGAAGAAGCGATTTCTATTGTAATTTTATTGACTTTTTTTTTTCATAATGTTTAATTTCGATT
>JANIJI010000017.1:3902500-3997500 GCA_024500535.1 Leptonema lineaticorne
CAACAACAAAAAAGTAACAAATACATAATAAATAGACAAAACGAGTCGAAAGATATCGAGAGAGGAAAAAAAAGTAGGAAAAATTCCACGAGAAAAGTGTCGCCTGAAGCGTGAATTTCGTTCAAAAATGCATATATATATATATATATATATATATATATATATATATATATATATATATATGTATGTATGTAATATTATTAATATTTATGTAAATTCTTTCGTTATAATGAATATTTAATAATCAAGTTTTTCGATTATTTATATACGTGTTAAAATGTTCGTACAAGTGTTGGTCAAATAGAGCTGAAGGTGATTGTATTGTATTTTTGTTTTTGCGTTGCTGAAAATTTTTAATGAATATTGCTGAATTTCGACACGCATCGTTATTTATGTGTATTTAATATGTTTGAAATGGAATTACGCTGCAATGGTAAATAATTTCACAACTCACATTTGTTTTCAGTTGCTCAATTTAGTCATATAGCTCGACAATCGTTGAATTAACAGAAGTGATATCTTTTGGCATTGAATGAAGATTTCCACATTAAAAATATTTCATTCAATATATATATGTGGCTGAAATTTATCAGTTATAGCACATAGTAAATTATAAAAGTGTAAAATATATTTTTTTTACTACAATGGAAAGAGTTATGAGGTATTTTTTTTGTCAATACACTTGTTTTTAGTGCGAAATCGAAATCATGTTTTCATATATTTATTGTTATTGTTGTTGAAAATGAATATCGTAAGATGAAAAAGAGTCAAATAAAATATTATAATTGAAGGTTAAATGTAAAATTGGCAATTCGATTGTATATAAAGAAAATAAATCAACGACCAGAAACTTGAAATATAGGTTCAGATTCAGAAGAGCAATCGTGATAATCCATTAAATTTAATGGGAAATGTAATAAATATTTCAAGAGAGTTACAATTTTACATGACTATGACCTTTTTAAGATTATTTTTTTTGGGTATTTAATATTCGATTTCCAGATTATCTTTCTTAAATTTAAAATAAAAATTCGAATTCGAGACACTCTGAAGAAACGTGTCATTAATTAAGCTATCGCAGGTGTCACAAAATAAATTATATATATATAAATATTTAGTGAGAAATTAATAAAAATTTTCATTCAATTTACATGATTAGTATGGTTCAAAATATTATATTATATACTAGATTTCGATATTCAATGTCACATTAAAATTTTATTAATATAATTTTAGAAAATATGAATAAACATGAAATATATAAACATGCATTTCTCAATCGACTATTGATTTTATTGCATAAATTTACAATGAAAAATGTTTGGTTAATAATTATAATAGATATAATGTGCTAGAAAATATTTTGTAATTTTATTAAATAATACTAAAAAAATAGTATATAATTAATTTATTATTTTTAGACGACATTGTGTTCAAATATAATGTCTTAAATAAAAAGCATCTTAATAAAATTTTATATTTAACTTAAAATATAATAGAAGAACGACATAAATGACTCATCAGAAATTAAAAAATGACATTGAAAAGTTTACTTCTGAAAAAAATCGATATTTTTCGCACAATAATCCGTTAAATGCTAATCGGCAATTAACATAGATCAGTTAAAAAAAGAGAGAATATTGGTTAAAACGGGTACATTTACTAGATAATACGTGTTCAATAATGTTAAACACGTCTAGTTAAATGCAGTACATTCTGAAAGTACACGACACACTTTCCTCGTTTTTCACATTTTTTTTTCTCTAATTTTCCATGACTTGTTATGATGAATGGTAAACATGAACTACTGCATTTTTTAAAGATATATATGTTTTTAATTAAATAAAAGTATGTAGATAAAAGTCACTCATTGAGCTAATTTTCTTTTTTGATATTTTATAATATAAAAATATTTATATAAAAAAATTTATATTTGTAATATAAATAAGCTTATCAATTTAAAAAGTTGGAAAAATTATAAATTAGAGTATTGATCTTTATTATTTATCCACCTTGAATTTTTTTACACTGGAGATTGGTTGAAAAAAGTGGGTGTGTTTTATCTGTATTTATTTATAAGCAATTGTATTTAGTGTGATTGATAAACGATTGAAATAAGAAATTTGCATAGTTTGGTGAGGAAATCGTTTTGAAAGCGGCCGGAAATGACATTGGCAATGTTATCTGTAATCAACGAACCGTGGAAATAATGACGTTTATTATAAATGAAAATAAAATTAATTTTAATATTATTTATTGCATTGAAAATGCGGTGAAAATTTATAAATCAAAAATAATATTTAGTATTCAAATATATATATATATATATATATATATATATATATATATATATATATATATATATATATATATATATATATATATATAAATAGATATAAATCACAAAAATTTGATGTAAATTACACAAAAAAATGTACACAATTTAATAATTTTAAAAATAACGTTTTAAAATAGACATATTATATAATTTTAATACTGTCAAAATATATGTAATATTTTCATGTAAAAAAATCATTTTGATAGAATATTACGTAAAATTGCACATTTTTATCGCTACCGTAAAAAAGAAATTATAAATCACAATCATATAATTGTAAGGTAGGCGTGTAAAATGTACGCCGACTCGACAATGAACGTAAATTTGTCTGTATGTTTATCGGTGATTGATTATAATATACATATGCATATATTTTTTTTAAACGTGCTGTATGCGAAATTTATGTAATTGAAAACGTTCCGTATAAGTAGATCGATATGTGATTGCGTACACAAATATTTTTTTTTTAATCTGTCAAAATCGCCCTTGCCAAATTGTAAAAGTATAAATCTATCGCAATTATAATAAACAATGAGTTATATTTTTTTATGTTACAAAATAGATAATTTTCAGGATTCAGTTTATATGTAATGTAATGTGATTTCGAAACGGACTCACCATGAAAATTTCAGCAGTCCGTTTTCAATTTGAACGCTTCAAACGAAACTAATTTACTTGTAGATTTTGTATGACGATGATCAGGATGATGATTTTTGGATGTAGTTTTTGCTTGGTTTTTACAATTTAACTTAACTCGCGCTCGTGGCTCGAGTCGATTTACGAGTTAACAGTTCGATTTCACCTCGTGTTTGTTGTGTAAGAGTGAATTCGACGAGCACGTCTCACCTTCGCGACGTTCACCTGCGAAATGACTTTAGAATGTTTACCTGCCGTAAGGTGATTGCAGTCATATTTCTCTCTGTGTGTATGTGTGTGTGTGTGTTTGTGCATATTAAGTGTTGTGTTTTTGTATGCGAGTGTATGTATGTGTGTGTGTGTATAACGCTGAAAAAAGGCGGAAATTCAAATGAATATCAATTAGATTATCATATTGAATCCCAAAACTGAAAGAGTTTTATTTTTTTTAATAATATAAGTATTTTTTTTTGATTTAAATTATAATTGAAGTTTTTTTATAAAAGAAAGCTTTCCATTTTATATTTCATATTCTTCTTTCCGTTTTATTTATATTTAATATTATATATAAAAAAATAAAGTTAACCATTATTAAAAAAATTAAATCAAATTTTATTTGTATGACAAATTTTATATAAAAAAAGTTGATATTAATATACAAAATATTATTTTTTTCATTAAAAATATACTCTTGAAATTGTATAGAAAAAATATAAGGAAAATTTTACAATATAAAAGAATAAATATTTAACATTTTTTCTTTAATATCTAATATATATATATACATATATATATATATATATATATATATATATATATATATATATATATATATATATATATATATATATATATATATATATATATATATGTATATTACATTAGTAAAGATTTTATTCAATATTAAAATTAAATAAATTGTAATGAAATAGTTTATTCGATCTAATAAATTAAATACACTGGTTTTAATGCATTTTTTTTACAGAGAAAACTTAATTAACAACGAATGCTTAATTGATGTTTGTCTTTGGTTAAAATTCTTAGAATATTTGTATGAGTGAGTGTAAATTAAAAGTTAAGAAATGTATTTAATTTGAGTATTATAAAATTTATAAGAAACATTGGATATTATTGTTTAATATTAAATGAAAAAAACTGTGATTTTCAGAATGGAAAAAATAAATTTAAGAATAATTTGAAATTCATTAAAATATCCCATTTATATGATTTAATAGTAGGATGATAATAGTAATGATTAAAAGTTAAAAAAAAATAATTTGTAGTTATTATTGATAAAAATAACACTTTTTTTTCAACGAATAAATCGTATATTTTTCAATAATTTATTTATAAAAATATACGTGAGGATAATTGGCAAATAAATTGCACACAGATATAATTATTTAATTTTCAGACGACACTGAACTTGATCGTGTACTTGATGAAAAAAAAATCGAAAATTATATGTTATTATTTAACGATAATAATATATTGGGGGAAATTCCACGAAATACAAATGTATATTATATAAAAATTAATACAAAATTGCAGTATATCCGGATTTTTCATATATTCATCCATTGAGAACAAAGGCGATAATTTCACAAAGAATGATTAAATTGAAAATTTAGATAATATATAAATATAAAAGATAAATAAAAGCACGTAGTTTTTTTTCATGGAATATCTATGAATAATACTACTAATCAGTTCATAATATTTAAAGTAAAGTGCAATTGTAAAACATCATGTAACGTTTATAATGTTGATAACAACACGTATTTATACAAATTGATTCATGGTTTATTTCCTAGGAAGAAGTTCGTTTTTTTTTATTTTATATGTTTGATGTAATCGATAGTATTTTATTATAATGTTCGTTGGAAGATGATATAACGAGGAAGTCATAATATAAAGGTACGATATATGAACTATGACGAAAAGTAGTTTAGTTTATTATAAAAAAAAAACGAACTTGAAAAATGAATAGTTAAATTTTGCATGATTATTTTCATCAAATATAAATTATATTATTAATATTTAAATTAATTTATGGTTTCAAATATATATATGACCGGTTAAGTATTCATAATTTCTATACAAATTTTTAGTTAAAAAAATTTATTCATATTTTTATTTAATAAATAGATTTTAATACATAATAATTATTTTTTAATGATAATTCTATTTCAGAAAGTACGTAACCAATATCAATATTAAATAATCACATTAATAAGTAAATTTTTATACATGTTATATTATCGTACGATAAATATATTGATAATATAAACACGTTTTCAAAAAATATATAAATAAGTAAACAAGAAATTATGTAATGCGAAAAAAAAATAAAACAAAATAAAAACGAGGAAGGACAAGTAGCATTAATTAATATATATACGACATGTCAACCGTAATGAAACATATAAAGTCATAATTTCGGAAATATCTTCCTCATGAGGAAGTAATTGCGCGATACTGTTTTTTTTTATTTTTACCATTTTTTTAATACGAATTTAATTTCGCATGTAAATTGAAAATTTCATGCGATTGCATAACATTGTGCGTATTTTAAATTTGTATAAAAAAATTTAAAATAAATAAAATTTAAAGTGAATGTAATTAACACGATTAAATATATTTAGTTATTATTAATATATGAATAACTGTGCGACGGCGATTTTTGCGTACGGTGAGAGCGAATGCGGTCATCCGAAAAAAACGTGCTGATTTTTTTAAAGATGATATTAAAAATTGAAAGTATGCACGATTGGCATTAAAATTGCTATTTCAGTATCGGATATTATTGTGACTGTTTGTATTTTTATTTTCGTATACATCTATCTATCATTAGGATTTGTTATATAATCTATAAATATAATTTTGCTTGTTACAAAATTCAAAATGATTCTATAAAATATGTGATTTTTTAGTAATAGAAAATAGAGGGTTTTTACTGTTTTAATACGCAAATACTTTAAAAATGCTTGCTTTAATAAAAATTTGAAAATATATTTAAAATTAAAATTTTATTTATTTACCATAAAACTTTATTTTAATAAATAAATTTTATTTATTTAAAAAATATGATATTTTTGATTTAGACGATTCGTTAAAATATTAAAAAAATGTTTCAAAATTATTATAGGAAAATTCATTTATATATTTTTGATAAATGAATGAATATATTAAATAAACATATAAGATTCTTAATCTATTCTTATTTAAATTAATTCCATTAAAAAAAATTATACAGTAATCATTTAACATATCTTTTTGGGTCATTCTATGTTAATATAAAATATTCATCGTTAAAATATTAAACGCCATTAATCCAATCAATTATTACTCATTACAATTTTTTTCAAAAATATTATATATATATATATATATATATATATATATATATATATATATATATATATATATATATATATATATATATATATATATATATATATATATATATATATATATATATATATATATATATTAGTATAATTAGCAAGTTACGACTAGGAATGGAAAGTTGTTTCCGTCGAAGGGTTTTCCGATTTATTCAGCCGATTTTGAAATTTATACTCGTCATACGAAATTGAAAAATTAATTAACGTTCGTCACAAAAGTGTGTTAAAATTTCGGCTATTCGCACATATCAAGAAAAGAAAACATCACCGTTAAAAGTGACAGTTAAAATTTTATCAAAAAAAAAAAAAAAAAAAAACGCGCATCCATCTGCTAATAGATAATATTAGCAATTGCATAATTTTTACTTCTTTTCGATGACATCTCGCTTTTCAGATGATGCTATATACAGGTATATAAAAAAATACAAGTCATCGTAGCGTACGTGTCATTATTCACAAGAGGAAGTGTTATTTTTATTATTTAAACGTTGAAAAAATATATGTATAGCATTTGCTTATCGCTATGGAACAATTGCGCAACGAATTATTATTGTTGAATATCTCTGGCGTAGCATTTTCCGGTCGCCGATGGAAAATCGTCGGGAAAACACTTTTCATTTTAGACGTTTGATCGTCGTACCGTTATAATTATTATTATTGATGATTTTTAATTTTTGTGTATTGAATTCGTAGGTAAAAGCGACTCCTTGAATTCGTTCGAATTATTACAACATGACATATGTCAACATATTGCAACATGAATCATGACCGTCGATACTCAAAATATGCTTCTAATATCATGCTTGTTTAATATAAGCATGCTTTAAAATTCGATAAGTGTTTTTTTAGTGTGATAAATTAAGCGAAATAAATGACATTGTTCGTGAGAGTTCTCGAAATGATTGCTGAGAGTAAAACATTTTTCCCGTTTCAGACAATTATATTTGAATTGGTCGGCGTTTAATATTATAAATGATGTATTCATTCATTAATGGTTATTTTTTTATGTTATGCACATCCGGAAATGACGGACCGGATGTACAATAAAACGGTCTTTTAAAATATTAAAATGAAAAAAAGTATTTAATTGATGAATAAGAAATATAGTCGATTTAAAATATTATGAATTAATGTAGATTTAGAGATATATAAAGTGATATTTGTGTTTATAAACCCAAAAAATTGTTTTATAAAAAAATTAATGTTCAGAATCACTGCTTTAAGATATCTATTAGGTTTAGTATTCGTGTGGTTTGTCACGTATAATTATTATTGGTTTATTATTAATTAAAAATTCGCTTTTTTAGATTGTGTTTATATAACTAAAATAATTTAAAACATGCTTATTTAAATTTGAAATAAGTAATTCAAATTTATGCATTTAGTATTCTCTATTTATAGAGATAGTTTCCTATTTTTCTCTTAGTAAATATTTTGGAGGATCCCACATTTTTATTTTTAGTTACAAAAGTATAAATTTGTAGGTTTATAATAATTTGTAAGTGTAAATGTAAAATAAGTTTAAACATATTATGTTATTTAAGAAATATTAAGTTATTAGATCAACATTTTAATGTGAAATATATTACTATAATATTAAATATTCACTATTTAATTGAATTTATTACGACGTTCATAAATGAAAGAAGATAATTAAAATTATTGAAAATGTTACGTAAAAACTGATATTTATCGAGTAATTAATATTAAAAAAAAATAATTAAAAAAAAATCACTTCTGAAAGGCACAAAAAAAATTAATACGATGTATTTGCATATAGAAATAATTAAAAATTATTATAATATATATGCCGCTAATTCGTTTCGTTTCGGTTATGCTCGCATTATTATGCGTTATGTGAAATAAACGAAAACATAACAAAAAAAAAAAAGATGGTATTCGCGTAATTATCGATACTATTATGTTGTAACGTGTTCGGCGACAGTGAAAAAAAAAAAGGTAGCACTTTTCTGACATTTTTAACGGGCGTTATTGAATAACGCATCGGTGCCGAGCGGTCATGCTTGACAAATCGGCGAGTTTCAGACCAAAAATATTATATTTTAGTGAATATATAATAAAATAGGTTACAAGTTGAAATTTCGCGTGACGATACGCATCCACGAAGTTCTGGGATAATTAAATACAATCGAGCGTATTTAATTTCATGTCAGCCTCGTTAATTCAAAATATTAGAAATTGTAATTTCATCATTTATATGTGATTGTGTTTTTTTTTATATAAATAATACGATAAAAATTATATTAAAACAAAAATAATCAGATTTAATATTGAAAATATAAGGATATTTTACGATAAGAAAAATATAAAGATTATATAATATTTACCACTGTTTTTTTACTACAATGATACACTTTGATAACTATATTATTTATTTTTATATAAAAATGCTAGTTTTTATGTAAAAATAAACAAATAAATAAAAAAATAAAAATTTGAACAATTATTGTTTCAAATTCACTTGTTTATTTAATATAAATGAATTTTTGAATAATAAATATATATAAATTCTTAATTTTAAAATAATAATAAAATAAGCACAAAAAAAATATTTTGCAATAATATATTTAATAAGCTCTCGTTAAATATTTTCGTTATTATTAACGTATAACCATGAAATATTAATTAGTTCACAATTAACACAACGAAATATGTGAGTCGATCGAAATCTTTCTTTTATTTAATTATAGAATATATTTATATCAGAATATGAATTAAAACGTCGTGTATGAATTAAAAACAATCAGATATTTCGATCACGGCTGTATATATAATATAAAATTTTACGATCAAGTTGTAAAAAACAAAAAAAAAATATATCAAAAATGGCACATGTTATTTATTCATTGCATTAAATTATATTGTAGAAATCGCAAAATATAAATAAACAGTTATATATAATGAACGAGTAGTTTATGGAGATAAAAACGGCGCGAAATCTTTCAATTCAAAAAGAAAATTCGGCTCGAGTTGTCGATAAGAAATCGCAAAACGATTTGGTCGTAATTTTTATTAAGAACAAAATGACGATCAATGAAATCGGATTTATTGTAAAGACAGTGTAAAAGTTACTGTTATAAAAATTTGTATTTAATATGTTTCAGAATTAACGATTTCATTCATTAAATTATTTTTTTTGATTGTCCATTTTGAATGATTTTAAAAACGTCGCATATATATATATATATATATATATATATATATATATATATATATATATGTATGATTGAATTTAGACTCTTTTACTTCTTTTTTCGAAGGTGTGACTATTTAATAACTGAAATTTTCGACTTGTCACTCAAAAAGTTCAATTTTAATTGTTAAACACGACGTTGCATACAATGGCGGTGCAAATTGAGAAGGTCATTTTTAACAACCGTGACATAAATTGTTAAATATATATATATATATATATATATATATATATATATATATATATATATATATTATTTGAAAAATAAACATGTCAGCAATATTGCTTAATGTTTGATTTACTCTTCATACTTAAAAAGTCATCTGATGTGAAGTTATTATATCCATCGGTTGTATATAAATTTGAAGTATTTATATATATATATATATATATATATATATATATATATATATATATATATATATATATATATATATATATATATATATATATAACTTCTTTTACTATAAGCAATATAGATTTTTGGTTGTTTATATTTTGGTTGGTTTATATACAGCAATATAGATTTTTAAGTTTGAAATCGAATAAAATTGATGACACTTATTTGTATAGTATTATATTTTATAATAGTTAATATATATTAATTAATAGAACTAACAGAAGTTGATTATTTATTGCTGTTCAGAAACGATTTTTAGTCTGCTTACTTTTTTTATTTGCTTTAATTTTATATACAATATAAATGAAAATCTTTCAAGTATATTAATCTTACAACTTATCAAGTGTTTTTACATGTAAAATTATAATAAATTAGAAATAAATATTTAATAAACTTCTCATCACCTTCAACAATATATGATAATAATGATTTAATATAAAGATGCTGGTGAATCACTGTGAGTGTCATCTATGCAAAAAACTATCATAATTTGCAAAATCATCCAATTATATATAATTTAATACAAACATAATGTAATAACATTGATATTTTTTATGATATAGATTTTTTTATACGTTCTTTAAGAGCCATAGTTAATATTTAGCAATGGCTTGTAAATCAGAACCGCAAAACTGGTTACTGTTAAAATGAGCTTAGGTCACCGTAATAGTTAACGTTCTAAAATCAATTAATTAATTAGTCAATGAATCGATTAAAAACGAATACTATAGTGTAGGCGATTTTTCATTCTGATAGTAGTTACAACATTGAAGAATCGTCTAGAAGGTGTTTCGAAGCATTTCACGGTTGGCTTTACACGTTATGTACACTTTTATTATGATTTATGTGTAAAAAAATTATTTACATAATGGTCCCCATGGCGTAATGTTTGTCAATATTGTTTTGTTGTGTTTTAATCTATAAATAATTCAAACATGTTTTCAACCGATATAATAGTTAATGAGTAAATCACTATAAATTTGCAATTTTGCTATTCTATGAAGAAAAGAAACGTTTTGCAATATTGCTGCAAGGTTGTTCAGTGTTTTATGCTAGTTTAGCATTGTAAATTGAGATTTATGACGAAAATATAAAGTGTAATATATTTTTATAGCTGAAACAATTAAATTTGTAACATATTTATTCATTATTCAGCCATTTTTAATTCAAAAATTTCAGGAAATCATTTTATAATTTTCATATTGAGCACAATAAAATAATATATTTAAAGGTTGTATTTCAGGATCCAAATATATATATATATATATATATATATATATATATATATATATATAATTTTATAAATAGACCATAATGTTTAAAAATTGTTTTTTTAATGTATGAATTTGAAATTCAAAAATTATATATATAATCAATATATTTATTGATTTAAATAATTATTTAGATAAAAGTTAAAATATATACTTATAATTATTATCTGAAATAAAAAAAAATAGAGCAAATTTTATTTATTAGGAGTTGATTATAAATATTATAACGTTAAGTCTTTTTAAAAATAATTGATATTTTATTTCCACAGAAAGTATCGAAATAAGAGAAAATCTTCATTATATAAAGGTTTTAAAAATATAAAACAAATTTATTTCAATTAAATTTGTTTTGAATAGATATTATTTTACTCATCTATTTCATTCACAGTAGTTAAGTATATCTGTGTGTGTTTTAATAATGGATTTAGATTGAATATTGGATAAATATTAGCCTTTGAATACTTATTATAATAATATATAGCAAAAAATAAATTGATTCATATGAACATGTAAAAAATGGGGGGAAAGGAAATATGTAATGTCGATAATAATGCAATAAAAATTTTGAATTTGCATTACTAAAACCTTATATGGGTTAGAATACTAATAGATAATTTAGAACGACATCTCTTGATTTTAAAATGTTGATCTGTCAGCCGACAATTACTTTTGGAGAAATTGAGAAAGTTGTCGATGTGTCATTTTTTGAGTGCAGATTTGAAGTTATATTAATGGTTATCGTACTCTTTCAATTAGTAAAAGTTGACTTGTAAATTATTCAGAGCAGAATAAATGACAGAGTGAAAAAAAATCGATATCAGACATTCTTCAAGGTGTGGAATGTGACTATTCATTCAGATATGAGTTTGAGATTAAAAATGTATTGCGGCTATATCTAAGTGAAAGATAAGTAAAAAAATTGAGAAAGTGTTTGTGATGTAATTTATTAAGAATTTTAATAATAAACGTTAACAACGATATGTAATTTTAACATAAAATTACATCAATAAATATCTGGATTATACTGCAATAAATACTAACAGTAAAAATCTTAGTTAATAATATTATATATGTTATATCTGATTTACAATTTCTAACACCAAGAAATTACTATTACACAGCGGATAGTGTAATTTGACAAGAGATATGTTTTGAATAAAAAAATGTTTCTCAACCTCTATAAGTTTTTTGAAAGGTTGCCACAAATTCGAAGGTTAATTATCAAATTAATTAAATAAATAGCCTTAACGTTCAATTCATTTACTGATAACAGAAATGTTAATCATTAAATTTTAAGGTAATTGATTGAATTGCATTCAATAGTATTCATAAAATATTAAAAAAAAATACAGATTAAAATATTTAATAGAAAAGTCTTTAAGAATTTAAAAAAGTTGAGAAACATTGCTGTAATCGTTCAATTTATACAGCATTTGACAGCTTGGAGTATTTGAGCAATTATAGCTAGGTTGGACGACATGGACGTTAAATATTTAAAAAAATCCACAAATTATCCAACAGTTATCATATCTTCATCTGTGGAATACATTTGTTGTGATCCAACAGTTCCTTTTGGTATCGTATTATCGGGTCCAATTATACATAATTTTAATGAACAATTAGGTTCAACTACTGTTCCTGAATAAATTATGCAATCTTGTAACGAACAACTAAAATTAAATAAAAGCAAATAAGAAAAAATACTATTAAAAGGAAAAAAATAGATAAAAATTCACATACCCTTCTTTTATGGTAACATTGTTCATTATAATACAGTTCGATAATCTAACTTTATTTTCAACTGTGCAATTGCTTCCTACAATTGTACTTGTAAATGATGTTTTTTCATTAATGTTACTTTGTTCACCTATTATAGTTAGATCGTCAATTTGTTTAGTTAGCACTTTGCTAGATGGATGAATTTTAACAAGAGGATTGCCTTTTACGATATCATCCCACATTTTTATAATCTGAAAATATATTGTATAAATGAAGTAAGTATATATATAAAATATCAAATATTATTTTATAAATAGATGAATCATTTACTTTGCTATTGAGAAGACAATATGATGGTAATGTATTCACTCTGATGGAATATTTGTTATTTTCTGGTATATGAATATAACAGCGAATAAGATCATCATTATAGCAATCTTTCATTCCATGAGAATGGTCGTTATAGAAAGAAAATTCTCTAATTTTCTTATCAAGTTCATCTTCATGAATGAATTGGAAAATATCAGCATCATCCATTGGTTTTGCTTTTTTTGTAGATTTTTCTTCATCACTATTACTTGTTGTTGGTTTGCTTAATTGTTTCTTGACAATAAATGGTAACAGTTCACCTTTAATGGTGGAGAAGCGTTTATTGGCAGTTAAAAAATCTATAACCCATTTTTTAAAAATGTAAACATGAGAATCCAGTAATTTGCTTTGTACTGAGAGAACTGGATGTTTCTTTAAGAGAGTTCTTGGCAAAGTTACTGTTTCATCAAAATCACTAGCACTGGCAAAAAATACTAAACGTTGAGTTTCCTTATCAATACCGACAAGGTCTCTTTCTGGCCGTACTTTACTACTAGGACCAGGGCATTGAATAAACTCTTGTGGACCGTTATCGAACATTAAAGACACAGCTGCCGCATCATGTTTTCTAAATATATCTATCATATCACTCAAATCTACATCGGCTACAAAATCGCATGATATAATCAACACATCAGTTTTTATAAGATCACTAATAATTCTGAGTGAGTCTGCCGTTCCTAAATCCTCATCATCATGAATAGTTGAATAATGGATAGATAATTTGAGGTTTAATTTGTCAATCTCAGAAGTAATTATAGACTTTTCTGAATCCAGGACAATGACAATGACATCTAGAAAAATATTAAATTATTTCTTATGAATAAACATAAATATATGGTATGTAATAAATGTATATAATCAGTATGTGAACATTTTTAGAATGAGAGTTATTATTATACGTACAATATGTTAGCTTGATAAATATGCAAAATAAATACTAAGCATCTGTCAATATTTTTATAATAAAATAATTCAAAAGAAGCGATTATTATATATATTTTTGAAATTAAGTTATGATGTAATATTAAATAAGTATAATTACCGTGAAAACCTTGTTTTTGAAGCATAGTTAAGGGATACCAAACAAGTGGATACGGTCCCACTGGAAGTAAACATTTTGGTGGAGCTCCTCGTAATTCTGGAAAACGCGAACCACGACCTCCACATAGCAACACAGCTTGAAGTTCCGGATTCACCTTCATGATTCCTAACCTAAAAAGCAACGTTCACGTTTATATGTTTGAATGCTTAATAAAAGTATATTATGTAAAAAATAAATAAAAAAAGAATAATAGACGTGGTATTGATCGAAAAATGTTTATTTAGATCAATACTTACATATAAACGGCTTGTAATATTGTTGGTGCAAAACGTCAATATGGATCAAGCTATGGCGTTTGACATTGGTCTTAAGTCTGAGTAATACAACCATTGTATGTAATCATAAGAAATTAATTTTATTGAATGTCAATTGATAAAATTTATTTTATATATTATAATTATTTATAAAGATTTTAATAATATATTTGAAATAATTTATATTTATTTTTCAAAATTTTAAATATGTCAGAAAAATATTTACACACACACACACACAGATTACTGAGTTCATTTACTGAAATATAAATTTGGATGATATATAAATTTATTCATAATCGTATATAAAATGATATAATATCATCATATACAAATTTTATAAGGTTTTTTTTGATATGTTTCCAAATGATATTGCGACGTTGAACATCATTAAGACTACCGCAATACAGCAAAATAGATCTTTCGAAATAGGGTCATTGAAATGGATACGCTAGAATATTTTTTGAATACTGACTAATATATAAATATGCCTTTTAAGAAAATTTGACACTGAAAGACAATACAAATTTTTGTATGACATATTTGTTATGAAGATTTATATCAGTTTCGACTAGATAAATCTACATCAGCATTAGAGATAATACATTATTATAACCTATGCACTTCAAAAATTATCGATGATCACCAGGTGTTAGCAAATAGTTATAATTTCATCAAATAATACAAATAAAATTTATAATTAGATTTACAGCATCGTTTAATTTTTTTTCTTTTAATGAAAATTATCGAGTGAATTTACATACATTTTTAATTTTTGTTTAGTACGAAATCTGCAAATACATAAGAATCGATATATTTTTTCGCCTAGCCACATGTTATAAAATATATACATATATAAATCGTAAAAAGTTTATTGCGTCCTCGTTGTTATAATAAACAAGCTGTTTCGACGTAGTCGTAATCGACGCGATGCGTGTTAGTTAAACAGAGAAAAGGAAAAGAAAATTCGCGAATTTTCCACACACACACACACACACACACACACACACACACACATACACACATACGCACATAATAAATAATCGACAAAGCAAAAGTTTTATTTCGCATTGTAAAAACGAAAATCGTCGGCAAAAACTTCCGCTGAACCATTAGCCGTTATACGATTTTTCGATATCCGCAGAATAATACGTGTCAATGTTAAGAACGATCGTACGAATTACTGTTTATTCTTTATTTTAAATGTGTATTAAAATTTGCATTAATCAGAAATGATTTAAAACGTTATTTATGAAATACATGTATGTCTTATTTGATTATTTATTGATTCTCGTGGACTCCATTATAATTATTGTATGAATATGAAAATAAATCTATGACGTATATGTTTTATTAATATTATTATATATGTGAATTATTTTCATTTTTAAATAAAATTATTTAATTTTATTGCATGTAAATGTTGTTTGTGAATATTTCCATAAAATAATACTAGAGCGAACTTCATGCACTGACTGACTTCATAAAGATATTTCATGCTGTCCAATATATTTTTCGTTTTCATAATAATAATATATATATGTTATGAAATAAAGTGTTTACATTCTGTATTATGTTCATAATCTATTGTCATAAATCATATAATTCATATAAAAAATGAAAAATATATAACTTTTCGTTGTGTTTGTATATAAAATGAAAATAACAATGCAACCATAAATTCAAGAAATAAATCAGAAAAATAAAAATTATGGTATTTAGATGAAAATTGTTCTTTAAATATTGTGTTGAATCGAATTTGCGTCTTAATATTTTTAAAATTAAATTTATGTGTGTGTGTAAACATTTTTTTTTTGGTAAAAAAAAATAATAATAAACATCGCATGCGTTATATTTTTAAATAAATCATATAAATTTATAAAAGAGAAAATTTTAAATTGTAAAAATGCAAAAGAATCGTTGTTAATAGAGCTTATTTCGACATATTACAAGTAAAACGATGTAAGTGCAATTTTCAAATGAAATCAAATGTATTATTTTTTTTTTAATTGAAGTATTTATTTATTCTTTACGGGATTGAGATTGTAATATAAAATCTAAATTTTATATATTTTTACATATTTAGTATATAAAAATAAATAAAAAATAATCTAGATACTTAAACGGTTAATATAAGTATATAACTTTGAACAAGAAAAATTAAACTTTAATTTACAGCCTATTTACGTTGAAATAGCATATTTATTTATCCTTTATAGTAATATAAATTTTACTTAGTTGTTCGAATGCGTAATAAATGTTTCATTAAAATCATTTACAGCGTTGCCTTTAAGTGCTCGAATTTTCCTTTGCACGAAACACGTGCTTATAATTACGTTGTCTGTTAATTCGTTCGGAAAATTCACCATTAAAGTATTCATAGATAATATAAGTAGTTTTTATGACTATAATTTAAATTTCTCAGCGTTCTGAAATATTTAAAGCCTTTTTAAATCAGTAATTACTATTATATATTAATTTTCG
Source organism: Leptonema lineaticorne (assembly GCA_024500535.1). Classification (NCBI taxonomy): domain Eukaryota; kingdom Metazoa; phylum Arthropoda; class Insecta; order Trichoptera; family Hydropsychidae; genus Leptonema; species Leptonema lineaticorne. Next base: position 3,919,698 of record JANIJI010000017.1, read on the forward strand.
ACATGTAAAACACGAATGAATTAGTTTTATAAATTTTTATGTTTATTATATATATATATATATATATATATATATATATATATATATATATATATATATATAATACAAAAAAATGTATAAGTCTCTTTTTTATTATTTTTAATGAACTAAATAACTCTTATAATATAGTCGTTTGTATAAAAGGATTATTGTCATAAAATGCATGAATGTTTATAAGTTAACGGATGTAAGTGTAATTTTCTTTTTAAAATTATAAAATTTACAAGGAAATGTTTGTTAAAGCATATTGTTAGAACTTTTAGGATATTGTAATTATAATTTCAATTTTTTTTATTTATAATTATTTTTTTCAATAAAAAATGTCGAATTTAAAATTATCAAATTTTTGTTATACTTAATTAATAAGTAACGGATTTAAATAAATGATATAATATATTTTTTTTTTACTTTTAGATAATATAATATTAATTTTGAAAAAAATAATTAGATATATTTAAGTTTATTGAAAGTGACATATATTTAACATGTATAAGTTTCAAAAATTTATAGATGATTTGAATTTTTCATGCGTGTGATGAAAATGTCAGTTTTTCATTTTTAAAACAATTTCTTTATATCTAGGAAATTAAAATAAAATTAAAAAATATAGATGATAAATTAATAGTTTTATAATATATTTTCAATGGTTTTATTTTATTTAGTTTAATATAATATTATAGTAGAATAATGTTTCATAGTGATATTTGAAATTAATAATATTAAAGTCTAAAAAAAATTGCCTAATGATGGAATAAAGAAAAAAAATATATCAATCTTTTTTTCTTTAATTGTGTACGAATAATATATTTTCATATATGGTATACAATTTTTTACAAAACAAAAAAAAAACTACTATAAAATCAACATTTATATCGGTACGCTTGTAACGTTCGAAAAACTCGAAGGGGCGTTCCTAGCGGGAAAAAGCACGTGACTCTTTGTTTTTCCCGGATGGATAGCAAGCGGGAAAATCGGTTCGGCGACGTTTAAGCGACCACCACACCGATACGAACTTGGTCTACGATTACTGGTCTGCTACGTTTACTGCTACGACGTCTCCTTCGTAGGCTTCGAACGAAACACTCAGTGTTTGGCTACGCTTCGACCGGTCGAGACGTGTACTGAATTTCATACGATTTATATGGAAAAATCGCGTCCGATTATTATACGATATTATTGTGTGCTACGAACAATATACATATTGTGCTATAAATAAAATAAAAATTTTTAATTTTAAATATATTTTGTATATATTATATACTTTGATTATAATCGGTAAGTTTTATATATTAATATTATATATATATTAGAAAGAATAAACGAGACGTAATTAAAAAAAAAAATAATCATTTTAATCACGTGAAAGTGTTTCTGTGTTGTTTGTGTTTATGAAACGTCAAGTGAATTTTGTATTGTACAATATATATGGTATGTTTATAATTTAATTTATATTCAGCGATTAATTATTATTAAATGGCCAGATATTTTTCAAAAATTATTTAATAATATATATTTTTATTTTTTTTTTCGATATAATAATTTTTGTTTTCATAGAAGATATTTAAAAAAAAATGATATATCGAATCCTCCATTATAATAAGAATCAAAAGTGTGTTTGTTTTCAATTTAAAATGGTATATTATTTTAATAAAACGTTATCAACGATGTTTTTTTTTTGAGTTTTAGTCCAATTTATAAATATTATTCTTTTAAAAAAGGATCGTCATATTTATATTCAATAATATTTCAATCAGAATACTGATATCTATCTTGAATTAAAATAGAAATGATATATAAACAATATTATAAGTCATGACCTATCAAACATATATTATATATAAAAGCAATTTTATATATTAATATTTATAATTTAAAGCTTTATAATAGAAAAAAATAATTTTAATAAAAATAAAATACTTTTTTTAATATATTTTAACATCTGGTCATATTTACTTATTATAATATTACATGAGTTACACATCATATTTCTAGATTAGACATATGATATCATGTCTCCGATAATATCTATATTGTATTATAAATTTATTTTTTTCTATATTTTCGTATTTGATCATATAAAACGAATCAGTTTTGTTCTGAACGATTTGAATATAAATCAACATTTAATATGAAACCCTTTTAATTCGACGTATTTGCGTGCAAGTGTTGTCGTTAATCAATAAAATTAATTAAAAGTGAACGTTGTACATACATATATTTATGTATATATATATAAAGGAATTATCCGATTTCTAAGAGACATTTATTTGAGAGAAGACGAAGACGGAGTGAAAAAATTTAATTACTTTCCAATATGTTTACCTTTGGCGAGAAATTGAATTTCGTCAATAACGAATGAAAAGTCTCGATTGATTTCAGTATAGTTCTTTTTTTTTCATCTATTAAATTGAATTTTTATTTTCTATTTGTAAATCTCAAAGGAAAATTCGTTTATCTAGATAATTATGTTGGAAAAAAATATATATATTAACGTCGTAAATCAAATGTTCAATATGCTGTAAAATGATTGATTGCTTTATCATACTAATAAAAAGTATTATTTTATTTATTACATAATATAATGTGTACTTTAATATTAAATTGATGTGTTTAAAATTTTTGTTTCAATTAAAATTATTCAAGATATAATTTTTATTCTATATATATATATATATATATATATATATATATATATATATATATATATATATATATATTTAGATTAGAAAATTGATGTGTTTTTAATTATTATTCAAGATTTTTTTAATTTTAAGTATATATCATAAATAAAATATACCGTAAATTTATAATTTTAAAATTATAATATAAACTTATGATTCAATTATGTAATATTTTTTAAAAATCAATTTCTCGATCATCGATTTCCTATTTTCTTTAGTTCAAGATGTTTAAAAAATATATATATATATATATATATATATATATATATATATATATATATATAAAATCTATAGTCTATTATTTTTTCAATTTTCTTAAATGTTCCAAAAAATAATATTTAGAATTTTGATTATCTTTGTTTTTCAGTTTATATTGCCAATAACGATAATATTATTATATTAACTGGAAAACTTCAGTACAAATTGCTATTTTTTTTTTCAAATTTTTATTAAATTTCTCTCTCACCTTAATTTAATATTATTTTATATTATATTAAGACTACGCTGATCAGATATAAACTGTGATATAAAAATATTATTAAACCAAGTAATATACTATAATATTATAACATTATATATGGTACTTTCCAATTTGCCACCATCTGTACTTAATTACGTTATCAATACAATTATCATTATTAATCGACGAAAAAAAAAACATTATTTACGCCAAAATTACAATCATTCACATATCATATAACGTTAAAGTCACAAAGAAACCATTTTTTTCGTTATATCTGAAAAAAAAATCATCGTTACTTTTTTATACGTCGTTATTCGCAATATATTCCTGTTATAGAGCGTGTAATTTTTTTTACATTTTTTACGTTTTTGACGTACGCATAAATGTATATATATATATATATGGCGATTTTCATCGATTTTCCGAACCGTGAAAAAAAATGTGACGGCAAAAATCTCGTTGTATCGACTATCGAATTACGCTAGTGAAGCTTGCTCGTTATATCGGTGATAAATTTTCGTCATAAAGCGATCTTTTCGCCCTGAAAACTCGTTGTTTACGTGAAAATATATAACGCGATAACGGTTCTTTATAACCGTACATACACCGTTAAAAATATATAGATTTTAATGCTTTGTTGTGTGCTTTGAGCAGTATATAAAATTATATAATCATAATATTTTGTAAGGATTTTGGGGTCTTTAATATGCCATTGTGTTTGAGAGTTGTTAGATCGCGTATATGGATGATGTATTTTGTCATATTCGTAAGCAGATTTACATTTTTGTAGGACGGATTATTAAATTTTTAATATTATTGACACAAAGTGCTTTCATACATTATTAATATTGTATAACACAGTGAAAATTACCTTTAATTTTAACTATAGTTTCACTTGGTTATGGTAATGGTTATGGCAAACTTGTATGTGATTACTAATTATCACATTCAGTTTAAGGATTTTTGTTGAAAATGCATCAGACTTTTCAAATATTTTTGAATTTTTAATTAAAATTCTAAGGATATAAAATATTGTATTGTAACAATATTTTTATTTTTGTGTATTTAATTAGAAATTTTGAAGAAGTAATTATCTTGAATCATCTTAATTATTTTATATCTAAGAGTATTTTTATTAATTAAAACAATATTATTATACGATTTTCGATATAAAAATATTTAGATTTTTCCGGAAATTATTCGTAATCTTTCTGTAGTAATGAATTATTTCGCCATTTTCTCGAGGCGAAACATTTAAAAACAAATTTTAATTAAATATGTATACATATATATACATTATTTATGTATAATATATATATATATATATATATATATATATATATATATTTATACGAGAATCACAATTGTTCGCATCAACTTCCAACGACGAATTAATTCGTTTTATTGCGGCACTTGTATCTTTTGTGTTTTGTTGCCAAACATGTATAGTTGGGCAAATATTTTAGTAGGTCTATATGTAGTTTATTTATTCCTAAGTAATTTGAATATATGTGTATATATATATATGTTTTTGCGCAGAAGTTGTATTATGTTTACATATGAAAATATGTTAAACGACGTATATTCGTTTTATGACGGGCAATATTTAGTACTTAATATACAATCGGTGTATGGATTTTTATGTACTTTTTGATAACATAATTCGGTCGAGTAAATGTTAAAAAGCGAAAAAAATAATACTAATAAACGTTAGAAATTATATATTTCGAGATTTTTTCAATTCGATAAGCGTATATAAAACTCGTTAATTAATAAAAATATAATGAAAATATCGCATTTATATTCACACAAAGAATGTTGGTAGAGATGAATGAAAATTAACTCGTTAACGTGGATTAACTTTAATATCCTCCTTTGCGGATTAAAACATTGAATTGCACTCGTTTTTCTTGTTGTAAGATGAGCTTTTTAGAGACAAAGAAAACCGTTTTTAATTGAGAAAAAATATTTGAAAGCGTTCTCGGTCGATTTTCAGCGATTTCGTGCGAATTACGACAAATTTAATAAATTGAATCTGTGATAATATTTCCGATAATTCCTTTTATAAACTACCGTTAAAACTTTTGTCGGCGAAAATTCTCGCACGAGACGATTCGCAAAAGTGGTGCTCGAAAGAAGAAATATATAGAAAAAAAAAATATACGTAAGAAAGAAAGAAAGAAAATCGTCGACGCGGTCGAAAGAGCGTCGCACTTCTGGGAAAAACGCGGGAGGAAAATTGCGTATATTCAAAAGGAAAAAAAAATATGGGAAAATATACGAGAAGAGATCACGGAAAGAAGGAGTGAAGTAAAGTGTGGAAAAACTCGAAGAAAGTGAACGCATTCGGCGAGGGAAAATTTTCGCGTACGAAAATTTCCACGTAAAATTTTTTCTCCCTTTCTATCTCTGAACGTTCGGAAAATTTCGACGAGTTCGCTCGCTTTATTGCTTTTATCTGAGAAATTTGCATTAAAATCGTATAAAAAGTTGTAATAATTTTGGAAAATTAGTTTATTGATATAATACAGAGAGAGAGAGAGAGAGTGAAGTGAAATATTTAAAGTTGAAGGCGAAGTACAAATTATTATATATGAAAATAGAAAAAGAAATATATATTGTAGAAATTGTGATAAATGTACGAATTCGTGTAGAATATCTGCATTTTCTTATCTTACATAATAATTTAAACGGAAAAAGTAAGTCTATTAGAGTGATAATATATAGTAAAGTTTGACGATGAATAATTTATATTAATATTTTAATATATAGAATGTGTCCTAAACGACTTAAATATAAATTATAATATATAAAAATATTTTATCCTTAAGTTATTATTAATTCAACATGGAAATCGAAATATCGCCTTAAACAATAGATTCAACACGATCCTTTTTTTCCAATATCAATTTTTAAATATATTATTGCGGCCCTCTATTTATTATGTAGGCGAAATTTGCGGCTCGCCCTGAACATGTTTTAGGATAAAATGGTCCCCGTTTCAATTTGCGTTTGACAACTTCGGTTTACCAATTCTAGTAACTGTAAAGAAGTTTGGAAATTTTCTATTTTATACGCAACTTTCATACGAAAAATATATAAAATATTTTTATATATTCAATATCAGTATTTAATAATTCAAATATAACGTATAGATCTATTGATACAATTTTAATATAATTTATAATTTATTTTAATTTTATTCTACATATATATACGTAACATACTATATATATATATATATATTTATGTTTCCAGTTGAGAAACGCTGATTCTAGGATTAATGTTTCAGGCAAAGACTAAGAATATATGTAATGTTTTTCAACCGTATACGGTTTTATAAATGGGATTAAACAAGATACGAAATATTCCATCAAAATTCAGTATATTCTACATAAATTTTATTTTATCAAAGTATAAAATATTATAAAATGAATCAAATTAAAAGAGAAAAAAAAACGAATACCAAAGAAAATTCTTCCAGATAACGGTTTTTACGCAGAACTCGTTTGTTTATAAATGAGAAAAACTAGACTTGTATTCGTAATATTAAAACGCATTTTTTAACGTAATATTAATTTTGCGTAAATTTGATTCATTTTTATTTATAATAGAAATTTTTAAAATATCTCTCTTGTAAAAAAAATTTGCATTCAATTTGAGCATTTCGTTCGAATCGACGTTGCGTGAATATTTTTCATACCGTATAATCGTGGAACGTTTATATAAATGATAAATCGTAGGAAAATTAACGAACGTTTCTTGTAAACATAATTTTCGATGTTGCCTATATTAAATAGTCGTCTAATTTGGTAACGATAAAAGAAAAAAAAATCGAGAAAATATTAACACGCGTGTCTTTTGCGGAAAAATGTGATTTATTGTTCCGGAATGATATGCTCGCTTAGGTTCGATATTAAATTCTAGATTTTTTTTTCTTGTGTGCGATATGAAAGACGGTATTTTGTGTGTGCGTGTGTATGTGTCATTGTCGGAAAAACTATTATGATGTGACTAATTAAACGTTAAAAACACTCCTTTCGGTTTTGAGCTTTACGCGTAATTAATATACGTGGGCGGCCAAGTTGTTCTACGTGGGCGATTACGTGGAAAATCATACTAAATTTAGGTACGAGTGCAGACTTTAAGAATTTTTTTTAATATAATATATATTTATATAAAAAGAGCTTTGTTCATTCATTGTTTGATTATTTTGAAAATCTTTTTAATTTATTGAAAATATGTAAAAAAAAATAATGCTTGATTGATATGGTTCATTCTTTTGGAATTATTCTCGATTACGCTATATAAATATATATTAATATTTTTTTTTTATATTTTAATGTGATCATCTATTTAAAAACTTTTTGAAATATGATTTAATTGCATAAACCTTTTATCTTATTCTGAAATTTTGTATTTTTTTTATCGCGTTTTATACATTTGAGTCTCTGTTATCGATCATAATTTTGCTGAAAAATGATGTTTTTAAAAGTAGCTTTCAGAATGCGAGTTTTGATGTCAAAATGCATTCGACGATATATTGCTTTTATATAAATTATCTGTAAATAAACCAGAAAATTTTCATAACTCATTTTCACATTTTCATACATTTCCATGTATTTAAAAATTCTATACTTACTACGTATATCATATTATTATCATCTAATACTAAATTCTTTATAACGTTATATAAAATAAAATATAAAACATATTTCGATTCATTATATTATTCCATTTTATTATATATTATAACGTTTTTAATATTAAAATTGTAATAAAGTGGATTTCGTCTAAAACGACTTAGCTTTTCAGTATTAAAATATACAATTTAATACGAAATTCTTTGATGTTCTTTAAAATAACTTTTATTTAAAAACTGACATATTTATTATTAGAAAAAGATATAAATTAATACAATACTATATTATTTATTTTTCATTAATTTTTTTCATATGAAATTCATTTTCTGATGAAATAAAAGTGAATATATTTTATATATATATATATATATATATATATATATTAAATACATCATTGAAATGTTTAATAATAATTGTAAAAAGTAAACAAGCGGATAATGAATTCTTAGAAACGGGCCTTTAAAGGCTTTTGCGCCACCGATATTATATTATATATATATATATATATATATATATATATATGCTTTTAACAAGAGTAGTCCCACAATATATCATAGTAAATATACATTTTCACGCTTACAAAAATATTTGAATGATGGTACATTTTTTTACATAGGGATTTTGATCGATCACCGCGTTTGATTGTATTTATTTAGGAAAGCTAGTTCGGCAGAGAAAAAAAAAGCGATAAGTTATTTACATTCACCGCGGAAAATTCTAAAAAGAATCAAAGTACGAACCGATAGTTTTTCCAAAATAAATATTGATAGTGAGCGATAATACGAAGCAGACGAATCGTATTTTATTTTATTTTTTTTTTGTTATCGGTGAAAATGTTTAAATATTTTCCGAATTTATAACACATTTCAGGTATATATATATATAAATATATATATGTGAAGATGAATATTTAATGTTAGCTATTTATTGTTCGCAGAAAAACTTGATGTTTTATTGCGTTAAAGTTTCACTATGAACGGCGTTAGCGTCAAAAAAGTTTCGCATCGTAGCCTTTTCGTATGGATGAATACGGTCATTAATGTTTATTTCGGGTGTTATTTCAATGATTTTTAGTACAGTTTGGTGTTTTCGAGCATGCGAGAGCGCGTGCGTTTGAATGTGCGAGCGATTTGCCGTAATTTAATTCTATTTTAAACCGCGTGTTAAATAAACCGATTTTGTTATGTTATGCATTGTGTATAAAGTATATATATATATATATATATATATATATATATATAAAACACACACACACACACATATATATATATATATATATATATATATATATATATATATATATTGAATATTTAAAAAGATTATGGTTTCAAATTAAATTATTTTGAATCAAATTCGTAATAATAAAAAATGTGTGTTTCTTTAACTCAAAATATAAAAAATTTATTACTAAGAAAATTGCTTCCATTTTTGAAAATTCATATTTTTATTATTCATAAAATTTAACTTGTTCTTCGATAAAATCATTTTTTTTTTGAAAAATCGAAAGATAAGTTTGATAAACGAAAAGTTTAAATTAAATCGTAAAATTTCGTATATCGATACATTTTTAAATATTGATTGTCAAATAAAATATTTTCAGAATTTTAAATATTAAAAATATGTATAGATAATATTTTAAAAAATCGTACTATTTTAATAAATATATATTGGAATGATTTTATACAAATTTAGTAAATTATAAAAAATTATATAAATCAATGTTAAATAAATACAAATATTTAAAATGTAGTACTTTAAAAAAAATGTAATAATAAAATACAAAAATATTTATAAAATTGAATACTTTTTAATAGCGTATTAAAATGCACTAACTTATCGATTAAAGTCGATGTTATAACGTATGATTTTTCCACGTGTGTGCTTGCGTGTGAATAATTTAAATCAAAATAGTTATTTATATGTAAATTCGTTTAGAATACGCAATGTGCAATAATAGTTTGTTGAAAAAACTTTTCATTTAATTTCGAAAAGTTAATAGCGCAACGTCTTTGGCAATATTATTCACACGTTTCATAAGGAGTTTTCTTTATGAAAAAAAATCCGCAGAATTTTCCTCTGAAATCATTTGTTGATATTTAGACGTTTTAATAAAATTCTATACAAAGAAGAGAACGACTGAAAAACAATTGCGCTTCGTGAGCTTAATGCTCTCTCTCTCTCTCTCTTCGCTCGCAATAAAAACGAGCTTTAAAACTAATTGTGTCGCTTTATTAATTGAGATGATTTTATTATTATTGAGTACTATATAAAAATAAATTAATTGATCGTTTCGTAACGAGCATAATTAAATACGGTCATATATTTCTCTAGATATCTTGATGTTTTAAAATCTTTTTCTATTGAAAAATAACACCATTACTATTTTTTTTTATTTTTCTAAATAATATTGAAAGAATATTTTTTTTTATCATTTACCAAAATACATAGACACCGTCTACTTGTTGCTTTAAAGTGAAATAATATTATATTTTTTATCCATAAATTATTTTTGATTTTTTATGAAAAATATTTTTTGCTGTTTTTACAAAAAAACCAATGACGCATTTTGTTATATATTTTTTTAATTAACTGCATTATATATCTAAGAATTATTTATGACTATATCATATATTAATTATTGTATTTGTAACTGATATGCCTCAATTTGATAGTCGGATGTAAGTAATTTATGATATGTGTTATTTTCAGATAGTAATTTGTATTTTATTTGAAAAGAAAAATCGTTTATATATTTTTTTTTCAGAAATAAAGAATTATTGGAAAATGAGCAGATAGATAGACATTATTTCAGACTATTCTAAGATCGTTGAAATTTCCATCGCTTTCCAATTTTTTTTATATACATAATTCATGCATTGATTAATGATGATGAATGTTCATACAAACGTTTGGAAATCATCCAAAATACATTTATTATATAAATGGAAAATATATATATAATAATGCATATTATATAAGTAAATGTTATATGATAAAAAAATGATAGTATTATATAAAAAAATATTTTTTAAATTGCAATTTGATATGAATTTTTGTCCCTTTAAAAATATAAAAAGTCTTTCGATTCTTTTTCATTAATATTAATTTTTAAAAGATAGAAAATAAGCAGAATATTAATGGAATATTTAATAGATAGTAAATAAGCAGAAAATTTTTATGCACTGTTTATGCGTTTCTTTTTATTATAGTACAAAAAAAAAACAGAATTATACGTAATATAGTCAGTTTTTCATTTACGATATTCCAATTTAATGAAAATTACTTTTATGATTATCATGATTAAAATTAGAAAATATTTTTTTTAACAATTAATTACTGATATATAAAAATTTAGAATTTTGTTCGAAAATAAAGGAAAAATTATGATAAAAATCAGGTTTCATAACAATTTAATGGAGTGTTCAGATTTTTTATCTGATATTTTGAAAAAACTAGAATGCATGAGAGCTTTTAAATATAATTATATGAGAAGATGTCTATTAAGAAAAATTGGTAAGTATGTATTTACTATATATGTAAATAATTATAAAACTATCAAATTTTAAATAGAGCTTTGAAAGTGACACTTTTTTTGTTATATTTTTTTTCTTAATAATTAATGTATTTTTTGGACCAATCTATATAAGAAAAGCAAAAAAAAAAGTTTAAAGTCTTTGGCACAATTGTTGAATGTCATTGCAGCAGTTGTTCGATGCGTCATATTGCGGATTCGTACATTTATTTATACATTCCGTGTATAAATATACGTTTTTTATATATATTATACATGTATATATATATATATATATATATATATATATATATAGTATTGTTTCGCAAGAGCTTTCCTAATGAGACCTTTGCGAAAGCTTTACTGTAACAGCTTTCGTCACGTTCGCAAAGCTTTCCCTGTCGCTTTTTATACTCTCCCCCCCCGCCTTACTTCATCCCGTCTTTTGGTCGTTTTAATCGAGGTAAATGGGTTATCTTCGGGTCACCGTGAGCTTTCTTGTCAAACGTGTCGTCGCGTTTTTCGGCGGAAGTTAAAGGGTTAAAAATTCGATTCGACCGCAGAATATTTCATCGCTCGACCGAACAGTCTGCTTTTTTGTTCTGTTTTATTTTTATTTATTTTTTCTCTCATTCAACGTAAAAGGTTTAAAATTAGATAAAGTTTGTTATCGCTATGGAGTTGAAGTATTAGATTTGCATTCTGCGACCTTTGTCGGGTTTATCTCTTCTATGTCATTTTGCGTGCTTTGTAAAATAAAATAAATTAAATTAACAAAAAACGATTCGTTGTAATGTTTTTTTTAGATTAATTATTTAAATAGAAATGTTAAATATTTTTACAAAGTATAAGTCTTAAATCAATATTTTGTTTTGATTTAAATTTACTAAAAAAGTTGATATAGCTAATGTTAAATTTTAAATTAGAATTATTTTTTTAACAATATATTAATAATTAATATTCTTTTAAATATTTAACAAAAATAAAATGTATATAAAAATATGTATTGTAAAAGATTTTTATGAATATATTATTAAAAATTTCAACTCAAAATTGTGATAAAATCTCTAATATATTGAAGATTTTATCTCGTTGAAGTCGAAGTAGAAATAATTAAAATCTTACTGAAGATATTTGATGCCAGATTTAAGGGTTTAAATATAACCGAAGAAGATTTTTATCAAAGTGAACTCATTTTTGCTTTTATATAAAATATTCGTGTGCTTTATAAAATAAAAAAATAAATGGACAAAGGAGTTGATCATATTTAGAATAATAAAAATTAAATGAATCAGCAATCCATCGGCTTTTTGAGATTTGATTTTTATTTCAAAATTCTGTGTGTATTTTCAGATATCAGATTTTATCGCAGTATTAGAATTTATATATTTTCAAATGAATTTTTAATATATTTATAACGATTATTTAGAAATTATTTTACATTCATAGCTCGAATATTTGAAATCATGAAAATATTTTATTCGATATCCATTATTTTCACAGTTTAATATGAAAACTTTTATGTAAGCATTGCATAAAAGATGTTATCATTGGAATTATACATTTTTCATAAAAGTTTGAGAAGCAATAAAATAGTTTTATTTAACTATTTACATAATACAATATAATAATGTAAAACTAGTTCATGTTGTATGATGCAAAATATGATATCGTTTAAAATATTTTACATTAAAATTTAATGTATTTTATATGAATAATACAAATATGTGAAGTTATATAAATCAAAGAGCATTTATAGATTGATAGGTTCTATTTATGTATTCTCAATAGATAATCAAATCAAATGACTTAGCGACGTATTCATATTGTAATTGCATTCAACGTTGCTTAGTAATGAATCAGTAATCTATTCTAATAAAGCATTGTACACTTAAATGCGGAATATAATATATGTATGACTTATTAATAAACAAAAACGTTGAAAGTTTTATATTAAAATGATATACAAGCTTGAATGCGGTATATATTTTTTGATTTTACGCCAAAAAATATGGTATGCGATGCGATTTAATACAAATATATTAATTTTTAAACGTAAATATTTTGAAATATAGTATATTTTTTAAAATATCTTTCATCAAAAAATTTTATAAAGTATATTATATATATATATATATATATATATATATATATATATATATATATATATATATATATATATATATATATATAGAAATTTAATATTATTCTATATATAATAATAAATTATTAAAAAAACATTTTCAATGTATAGTTTTAAGATGAATTTTATTTTATTTATATATACTTATTTATCATGTATCACGTAATATAATAAATCAGCTGCTCTATGATCAATTTGAATCTTTGAATTTTACTATGTCGATTTATTTTTAATGCTTTCAAATCGTTCAATATATATATATATATATATATATATATATATATATATATATATATATATATATATATATATATCTATATACAAATAGCGTTCGACAATTTAACTATCGTATAAATTATAGAAATTGATTCTTGCACTTGTTGCATTCTATTCTATTCAACATTCGATTCGAGCGATTAAATTACAATTGTATTTAAAACCGCTGTCGCATTATTCACATTTCAGTACAACGTAATTTTTTTTTAACACGAAATTATCTTGATTTTACCGTTGACGGTCGTTAAAATAAATTATTCATAATTAACGTAAATTTTTTTTTTTTTTTTTGGTTTCGGTTATTTCACCGGAAAAAAGCCATGAATGCAATTCGCCGTAATGGCGTATTTGATCCGAAAGTAAATTGGTAAGATTGCTTTTTATTCCGCATCTAACACAGCAGTTAAAACGGATACGTGAGCAGAAAACGCAATCGTAAAAATATGTACATGACGTGCTTTAATTTATTTTTGCGGGGGTCGATGGAAAAAGTTACCAGACAATGGTGTTTTTGCTCTACGATCCGACGTCTGCTTTGGTATATTATATATATATATATATATTTTTTTTTTGACTCAAGATATCTTCTTTTATACGCGTTTTCTTGTTATATTACAATGTGTGTGTGTGTTTTTTTTTTGATCTATTTTTTCATGTTTGTATTATCATCAACGTCGATAAAAACACGTGTTTTCAGATACGGTATCTAATATCTTTATTTGTATGTAATAAGAAAAAAATATTATATATATTTATATATACATATCATGAATCGAGTCGAAAAGTCTATTATTATTATATATCAGTATATGAAAATTCTCAAAATGTGAAATTTAATAAAATAATATTTAATATATTTAATATTAAACAACGATTAATTAGATTAAATTCAAAAAATCAATATTATTAGATTATAATATGTAAAATACCGCAATTGAGATGAGTCACCTTTGATTATTGATTAAATTAAAATGTTAGACAAACTATAAATATTTTAAAAATTATATTAATATTATTTATCAATTTTTAATATTATATCAATTAGACTATATATAAAATAATTTAACCTATAAATTGATATTTTTAACAATATATATCAGCGTTTTCTTTTTAATTATAAAATATTAAAATTACAATAATGCACATATTTTAATGTAAATATTTTCATTTATACAAACTCAGCGAGTGGTCTTTCGTATAAAGAAAAAAAAAACACCATCGCTTCGTAACTCAAACGAAAAACCACCTCGCAGTTTATAAAGCCGTTGTTGTTTTTCCTATGTAAAAGAGGGGGGGGGGTGGAAAACCAGCGCAAACAACGTGAAAATCGAATTGAAATATTTCAATGAAAATTTTTCATAAATTTCTTTTATATTTTATACGATCGATATTTTTTACAAAAATATATTATTATGAAAAAAAAAAATGGAAATGTACTCTTATAATGCGTATTTCGATATTATTAATATTTTTCATATATTTTCCGGTGTATTTTCGCAGGAAAAACGTTCGCATCGCAATAAATTCTCAACTTTCGCATTGTGTATATATATTTATAAATATATACATATATTTGTAGAAGTGTTTCTCAACAGGCGTGAAATTTCACTTGTAAAACGTTCAAGTTCGTTTTGTGTTCAGGGTCTTAGTCTGTTTTATACTTTTGATGTAACTTATATTTCTACCCGGTTTCAATGTTTGTATGAAAAACATTTAAGACCGAAACGACGATTAGACAGAGCTTATTTCAAAGCTTCAAAGCTCTCTTTCTCTCTCTCACTTGTTTGTATGTTTTTTTTTGGAATATAACGAAATATATGAATATGAATTTTAAATATATTTAATATTCATTTTTGTATTGTTAATTATTCATTTTACTTTAAATTAGACTAAATGATAATTTTTCTAACGTTTCATATAAATTTTGTTTCATTTATCGATTATTCAATATAATTATGTGATGTAATATATATATCGTTATATATTTTTCTTGATATGAATCATAAAATTAAGATTTTCCATGGTCAATGTTAATTTAAAAAATAATCAAATATAAGCTAAAACTAATTATGATAAATAGGGTGAACGCATTACAATGCTTTTTTTTACTGAAAATTATAAGTAATTGTAGTGTAACAATTTACTGTATTTTATTGTGAAATAATAATTACAAAATTTGCGATCTGCAAGCATTTTTTGTGCAATTATATTATAAAAACGATTTAAAATATTCAAATGTAACGAAAAAAAAAAATTTACATGTTCATGGTGAATAAATATTGCGTGTATCAAATAATTATGATTTTTATTGATTTTTCGTCAAAAAAAAATAAAATAAATAAAAATAGAAAATAAAATGGATCGAAAAGTAATCGTATTATAACAGTTCACGAATTTCGTCAGTTCAATCGGAAAATTTACAACAATATTTTTGTGAAAATATTCAAGCATAGAAAAATGTATTTGCTCCGTTGCTTGCTTCATTATATGAAATATATTTGAAGTATATTAATATAAATCATTTTCATGACTTTCAACATCTTTAATATCCTTCTTGGAATCTTTCAGTTTAAAATTTTCATAGATTTTATAACTCTAAATATTTTTCAAAGCTTCCATGAGAAGGTTCATAATTTTATACTATTCAAATAACAATAGAGATATATTAAATTATATATAATTAATGAAAAGCGTTAAATATTAAACGAACTAAACAACGCTATGATTAAATTCGAACAATAACATCCGATTTAATATTACAGGAAAATCGTGTAAATTTTCACTGTCGAATTGATAATCGTCGAAAAGGGTCATCGTCGACGGACCCTTGAAACGAATCAATTATTCCATACTTTATAATTAAGATCGTCTTCAAAGAGGGTAGTGTCCCTTTGACGACGGCGTTTTCCCTATTTTTCGGGGTCGGAGAATCGATTCGGAAAACTGGGGAAAAAAAACTCGACAATTTTACAAAAAGGGTCTCATTGTGGCGCACGGGAAAATTACGCGTTCGATATGTCGATTTTTATGCGATTACGTTTTCACGCGATTTAATCTTTGCGTGTGTATGTTCAATTACTCGAGTTTTGTACAGTGCGGCTACGCTTTTACGGATATTTCATAATTCCACATCGCACGACGAAATCTCTTTAGCGAGTTAATGGTAATATTGTGTTATATTTAATGAGATTTTTTTAATATTATATATATATATATATATATATATATATATATAGAAGTATCTCAATATTATAATATAACGTTTTTATTTAAAAAATTGTGATAAATTTAATATTTTTTGAAAAATATTGAGTGATATTGCATCAAAAATAATATATTAATAAGTCAATGATATTTTAAAAATATATTATAATAGATATTTAAAATATAATAATATTTATTGATTTTTGTATTAGCGTTGTCGTACTATGTTTTTCGTTTTTGTTCGCGCGAAACAATATTTGAATATTTTCCACGATGAAATTTTATTTATTACTGGCGTGAATCGGTCGCCCTTTTCGCGGAAATTGAAAATGCCGAAAGAAAATTCCAATTATATCGCCATCGAGGAAAAACTTGCATTCGAACGGACATGACAGTAAAATGGGTTTTCCATCGAATATTACGGAATTGCGTGCGAGCGTATGTTTTCACATGTGATAAAAATACGATACTATATATTTTTATATTATTTTATAGGAGTAAAATACTGATTTTTTTCTTTTCGACGAATAAAAACGATTTTCGTTTTATCGCATTTTATTCGTGTATTGATGTTAATTTGACGCGATATCGATTATTACATATTTATTTCTCATCGAACGTTTCGTTCATTCGATGATGTGTCTTTTGACACGAATTTATTATTTTTTTTAATGAAATAAAATTATAAACGATTATTTTTTTATTTTATTAAAATATTTGATTCTCGAACATTTTTTGATAATCGTGAAAAATGATGAAAAATAATGGCATTAGTGATTGATTACGATGGAAAAAGAGCGTAGATAAATTATAATAATGATCTCGGCTTCTTCAAATAAATCTTAGATTTGATATAACTATATATTTTAAGGGTTGTATTATGCTCTTGAGTATTCTTCCGTATATAAATGAGTGTTGTAGAATAGGCTTAGGGGATGAAATCCATAAATTTTAGTTTTGCGTAAAGTGCGGATTAATATTCAAAAGGTTAGAGATGAAAAAAATGTCGGAAACAATTTTATGACTTATTATTTTCTATATAAAATAAATTATTTTATTTTAGTACATTTAATAAGTCTGTAATAATAATATTATATGCTTAATTATAAGCCTCGTGTTAAATATTATATTTAGATAACTTTGTGTTCAAATATCAATTATTTTTAATTAATATTGATAATTAAGTTTATTATATATAATATGAAAAATGTTATATTTTGATGTTAAATATAGAAAATATCAAGAAAATAATTAATGAGTATATGTAATATATTTAATAATTTTATATATTATATTTATAAAATTATTTTTTACTATACTGATAAGTATGATGTTGAAAATTTCTATTAAATTTATTTTTGATTTTTTAAAATAAAAACCATAATCTATTTTACTTTGGAAAAAAATATGGTAAATACACATTTTTTTCCCGTAAATATAATAAAAATATATATAAGCCGCATTAAATTAAAGTAATATCGTATTTTAAAATTTGACGAAAAAAGATTTCCAATTTTCGCAGTGAAGGTGAAATTTTTCAACCATCAAATTGAGAACCAACCACTTTGATTTTCGTTCGCCGCTTTTCGCCAACTTCAAAAAAAAAAAGAAAAATAATACAATATATATATATATATATATAAAGATTTTTCCGCGTACGTATTTATTTATATGTGTATATATGCAAATTGACGAAATGTTTAAAACACTCGAAGTGGAAAATTCGCGTCAGAAATGATTCAAATCGCTTCTCGGAAAACTTTGGTCCGTTCCGATTGCGTTCGCTTTATTGTTCGCGCGTTCGATTTTCCATTTTCCGCGACCTAGAAAACTTTTTGCCTTATTTTGCGTCGACACAACACACACACACACACAAGTATATATATATATATATATATATATATATATATATATACTTTTTAATGTGTGTGTATACAAATTTTCCATTTTTTTTCGCGACTATCGTCAAAACGTCGGATGAATCAACCGATCAATCAATCCATCAGTCAATCAGTCGATCAATCATCTTTTACGTTATATAGTATTTTCTTTTAAAAATTGAATTCATTTCACTTTTTTTTTTCATCTTGTTTTCAAGATGTTGTTGCATTTTTGCTTGGTTTTTGCGATCTACGAAAGATGAAGGCTTCTCATTTAATAGTCTTCACGTTATCTTTCTATATTATATAAAAAAGTATGAAGGAAAAAGATCGATTAAAAATATTAAACATGCTATATATTATTTTTTTTTGACAATATATAAAAAATAGGGAGGGATGTGCTCATTAAATTTAATTTTATAAGGAAAAAAAATGTAATAAAAATAAAGAGAGTAATGATAAATGTTGTTTATAGCCTTTTAGTTGTTATAATTTTGTTTCAATTAGAAAACTTAATAAAAAAATAAATAGTTCAGTGATTTTATTAAAAATATTTTTAGAAGGTAAAATGTAGATTAAGACGTATAAAAATGAATCAATTCTTGAATTACAAAGAATTTGCACATATATTTTATAATTTCATATAAAATGTAAAATATTTAATAAAAATAGAAAATTATTTTTATTAAATATTTTTAAGAATATTAAAAAATTCATTATCAATAAAAAATAAAAATTTTACTTTAAAAATAATAATGAAAATGAAATGTAAATTATAATTAATAAAAGAGCGACCACTTTTTTATAATAATAATAATTAAACAACGAAGACGAAATATTTCATATTAATTAACGTTTTACCTTAAAGAAAAATATATATTTTCAGATCGATTTTTTTTAACTGTTGCAACCTGAAAAAAAAAATTTAATTAAATATACGCACAGACATATTTCAGGAAAATAATGACCGCAAAAGAATTAATTTTCAATTTTATAAATATATATACGTAATGGATTTTTTTTTATTTATAATAAAGCATATTTTTCCGTTGTGTTCTGGTTTTGCTAAGAGAACGTTTTATTTTTGTAACATCAGTGAAAAAAGAAAGTTAATGAAAAAAATTTAACATTACTGCAAACCACAAACGACATACAGCAGGGCTACGGCTTTAGTATTGATTTTTTCATAATATTAAAAAAAATGTATTAATATATTTAAAAAAACTGACTGTATATATATATATATATATATATATATATATACATATATATATAACAAATATAAATATTTAGAAAATGTATATTATTAATATATTCTACGAAAACACAACTAATTGTATATTTCAATGCAATTTAATGACTAGAATACAAAGAGAATCGTATTTATTGTATAACAAACAGCAGGGGTTTCGAAAGGTTAAAATAATATAGTTTCAAACGTTCATTGTATATATATATATATATATATATATATATATATATATATATATATATATATATATATATATATATATATATATATATATATATATATATATATAAATATCGATAAAATTATTAACGAATATTGTATACAAGTGTAACGAATCCGGATCAATTTCTCGATAGTCGAACAAACAAATTATATTCATAGTTTGAAAGCCAATATTCAAACAATGGACTTGAAACTGACAACAATTGTGTACTTTATTAGATTTGTGAAACGTTTCGACTATTATTATTATTCGATGAATATCACATTAAATATATATATATATATATATATATATATATATATATATAATAAAAATAATAATTTTGAATTGTGATTCTGTTCATTCCGAGGTGCGACACGTTAATATATAAAGTGTTTCAATTACGACAGTTATAAATTTTTGATTACACCGTTATAGATCAGTAGACGTCGTCGAAATAAATTTAACAACTTCTCAAATATTCGAAAGCGTCTTTGTCGTCAATCATTCAAAAGGCTTTTCCGTTTAAGGCTTCATAGTGTTTACACACGTTTTATAGTATTCTGTTATGTGTCGAATTTATCCTTTGAATTGAATTTATATATATATATATATATATATATATATATATATATATATATATATATAATATGTTTATATATATTAACAAATCTATCGAGATCAATAGAAATCTATTTCCGGTCGATTGAGTTCATTTCTTCATATTTAATATAATAAATTTATATAGAAGATGCCTAATAATAAAAAAAAATAATTCATATTACAGAATCGAATACAAAAATTTCTAAAACAGTCGTCGGTTAAAAATAGGCTTAAAAGGATTCAATTTAAAGATTCAAAAATAGTCGTAAATATTTTATCAGAGGGTAGATTGTGTTTTCAGTTTATATATAAATACAATAGAATGTATTATATATATATATATATATATATATATATATATATATATATATATATATATATATATATATATATATATATATATATATATATATATATATATATATATATATATATATATAGAAAATACGAAATAAAGAACAACTTTTTCAACTTCAATCCATTATTATTATATATACAATATTTTTCGATCAAAGATTTTTATTTTGAATTTATATAAAACGATAGAAATTTTTAAAATAATTGTTTTATAAATACGTATATTTTATTGTATAATAAATACAACGGTTATATAATATATATCAGAAATTCTAATTGAATATGGAATAGTTAATCAAAATTCTATTATCCTCTTACAAGTGGAACCGTGTATAAATACGTATATTCAATATATAACATAATTTTGACCGACATTTTTATAGTGTAATTTATATATATATATCTTGTTAAAAAATTAAATATTTGTAATTTAAATATATAATAATGTAGATTATACTGTATTTAAAATGGCAAAATAATTTGTGAAACGTGTAACTTTTGCGTTACGAAAATATCTATAAAATATTTATTATTATGTTTCCTGAGTCGTAATATTTCATTTGTGTTCCCTTGATCCTGTTTATTCCCGTAGGGATGTTTGATGTTTTTTATAAAAATGACGAAAATGAATAAACAATGAGATATATTCATAACACAAATATTAATATTGTTGTTTAAGCGAATTAGTGAATGTATATATATATATATATTTTATATGAAAATATTTATATCTATTTATTTATTAATTTTTGACTTAAAAAGTAAGAGAATTAGATATTTATTGTTTTCGATTTAAAAGACGAGAATTTAATAAGTCAAAATTGTGAACGGAATAATCTTCATTGTTTATTAATACTACTTAAAGAATTAAAACGTAAACGTAGTCACGTTAAAAGGAACTTCATTATGAACAAAATTAATTTTATATAATATTAGAACAAAATATGAAAAATATAAAAATAATATATATTATTTTTATATTGAATAAAAAAAATATATATATATTAAGAATTTATTTTGTTGAGATTTAAATCAAAGCAAAAAAAAAAGCGGATGAATATTATTATTATTATGTTAAAACTAAATATTATAATAAAATACAAATGGAAATATGTAGTAAAGAATATGAAACAATTCCATTACCGAAGGATTTAAGTGAAAACTTTTATATTTATATTGTTTCTTCGAGGCATAACGTATACAGAGTGATCCAAAAATGAAGTTGAATTATTATTTTTTCTCATGATATAAATATGATCATTTATAAATTAAATCATTTTTAAAACTGATTGATTAAATATAATTTTATATAGAAAAAGTTCCATTCATATATATATTTTTATAAAATTTATAAAACATGTTAAATTTATTAAATTTTTCCGTTTATTTATAATTAATGAAATTTAAACATGAAATATTTATATTCGGAAATTTTCTGTAATATTGTATATTTTAAAATGTCAATTTCAACGCACGCCAAATATAATTCAATTTCGTATATAATAAATTTTACAAACACACACACACACACACACACACACACACACACACACACACATATATATATATATATATATATATATATATATATATATATATAAGGTTGACGTTATAATAAATAAAGGAAAAAATCGATACATACAATGTGTTACTTGTACAAAGGTTTCAAAGATGGTATTGATGATTTTTTTTTTTGCTAGATTTTTGGGTGTGATTTTCGATCGTAAAAATCAGTAAAAAGTATTATCGAAATGTATTGTGAAAAAAAATGTTGAATAAATATCAAGTTAGATATATTTGAACTGAAAATAATGCTTGTATAAAAAAAATTGGTTTTAAAATAAATTTACTATTTTTATAATAGTGGTTTTAGTATTATGATTATATTTCAAATAAAAATACAAAAAAAATATATATTATTACGTAGAATTTGAGTTTTATGTATTAAAATTTTATTTTTCATAAATAATATAAAACTGATATTCGATATTAAAAAAGTATGTAAAATAATTAAATTATTTTAACATTATTATATGCTTATTATAATGAGAAGAAGTTTGAAAAACTTATTATTTAGTTTGTGCAATATTTGTTTAAATAGTTAATTATAAGTTTTTATTCATATTGTTAAAAAGTTATAGTAAAAATATAGCACTAATTTGTTTATCAAAGTAAAAAATATTTTTTTCAGTATTTTCTATTATTATATACTGATTATATTTTATATATCATTTCCAATATTAATATTTTCGTTATATTTGTTTGTGATTACAATTATTTTTATTGCTCTAATAATTTTCTATAATAAGAAGTACACACTAATTTTGTTTTTCATGACTCAACTTGGTTTTAAGGAACTTTTTTAGGGTTTATATATATATATATATATATATATATATATATATATATATTAGTCATTTTCTGAGTCACCGCTTACTTGCGCAAACAGAGCGGATACAATGTAAACCAGTGTAATTTGTAGGACAATTACACAGCGGAATTTAACGTCACGTAAATAGTTAACCGCCATTTTTTCCACCCCTAGTCAACCTTTCTTCGCCCTCATACCGCGAGAGGAAAAAGCTCTGACGACACGAAAGCACGCCACGATCGAGTTTTCTTATCATTTTCCCGTTGCGCGAAAGCTGCGGTTACTCTCCCTCTTCACACACACACACACACACACACTTAAGCGGGAAAAGCCGGAAAAGCTGGGAAAGCTCATAGCGCGGAACAAAGAGCTTTAGTCGTTTCCGACGAATAATTGAAATTGGGCTAATTGAATTATTCGATGAGACGCGCATATATAATATATAACGGGGAAAAATGATATTGCAAACGAACTTTTTGAGTGTATATATATATATATATATATGTATGTATATGTGTGTGTGTGTGTGTGTGGGGGTGCGTGTCATAGCTTTTCTCTCATCTTTATGGGCACATCCTATCTGAAAATATTTTAAGATAACGTTGATATGTTTTCTGAAAAAATAAAAAAAAAATCTTGCTATATATACTACGATAAAATGTATATATAAACCCAAAAAATATGGAATAAAATTTTATGAGAAAAAAGTCGTATTTTGAGTTGAAAAATTGTTTTTTTTTTCATAATTCCGTTTTTAATAAACTATTTCCCTGTTTGCGGTTCATCTTTTTGATATGCGACTTAATTTGGTATGCATGTTATTTCATATAGTTTACAAAAAAAAATTTGTAATTGTATTTTAAAAAAAAATTGAAAAAAATATTTGTTAAAATCGGTATTACAACTAGATAAAAAAAATAATCATCTTCATATGAGTTTTCATTATCAATTTTTACATATTTGATGTAATAACATGTATTATATTTATTATTGTTATTTTTTTATTACGTTAATGAGTGATGAAATGATTATAACTCATCCACCAATTATTTTTAAAATATATAAAAATGCTATATATAACAATATAAAATATGGATTAAAAGTATTTGAAATTTATAATAAATTTTGTATACAATTATTTTTTTTTCAAGGTTTATTATTAAAATTTTATGTAAAATCATTGTGATTTGTTATTATGAATATATAACGACTTAAGTGAGTTTTTGTTTAATTTTTAATATTATAATCTCATTATGAGCTTTAATAAAGAATACAAATCCTATTATTTACATACATATACCATATATATATTGAAATTAAAGATATTCTATATTAAATATTGATAAATATTTTGATCAAAATATTGCTTTTGTGCACAAGCAAAATAAACTCCGTTTTTCATTTGGATTACACGTTTTTCTTTGTGTAGCGTTTTTTTCTATTTTAAAGGTAATATTTTGAAAAATATGATCTTTTAGTATTACATTTTCATTATAAATTATTACATTAGTTTTCTTTGATTAAAAATATATTATAATATTTTTTTTTTGATATGGTAATAAGTCAAAAATTTTATTCATAAGATTTGAAGCATTATTTATGATATAGTGCGATGTATTATTAAATGGAATCTAATGAGGTCACAATTGAAATGTATGAGAAAAAAAAAACATATTTTAGAAGGGCATTTGGGTATATTTGAAATATTTTTTGGCACACTTTGATATTGAAAGTGGGCATTTATTAATTGACCCCCTTTCCTTAATGTCGTTTTATATTACGGACAAAAATGTTTATTGCGTAATCGTGACCTCAACCTTGTTTGTTTATTTTTCACATATCAACAGATCCGATTTACACATTATTTTTTATTACAGTTTGAATATGATTTCTGCAATATGAAAATATTAGCGACAAAAAAAAAGATATATAATTGGGACGATAAGCGCGTACATTTTCATTTTATAAATCGTTGTTTTCATTGTTTATGTCGTGTCCGTGGAAAATTGTGACTCAAAACGCAATGAAAAACTCAATAAACGTATTTCGGTTCGTCTTATTTATTTTCTTTAAGGCAAATAAAACGGTTTTCGCTCGTGAATCGTTTAAATTCTTATTTTCGGTCAAGTTCAACACTCTGCAGAAACGAGTTACTATTTTTTAACGATCCATTTTAATGTAAGAATTTTCAAACGTTTATTTCCGATTGACGATATAAAATTTACCGGTTTGTTATAAAATAATATTGATTTTTAATAATTAATTTTATGGAATAATTGAAAATAGTTTACATTTTCTAGTTGAAAAAAAAATTAAGGATTTAGATTTATAATTAAATCATTGCATTTTCCATCAAATTAATGAAAAATTACTCTTAAATTATTTTTATCCGAGTTGTTAGTTCGTGATCCTATTTCACGTAATTATTTTTTATAAGAAAATTTTCAACGATTTTTTTAAATAACGAATCGACGTATTTCGCATCCATTGAATGATTAAAATCACTTTTAAAATTGATATTTTCATATTAATATTTATGTTTTAATATATTAATATTAATAAGTTTATTTTATTTGTTAATTGAAGAAAAAAATAAAACAATATTCATTGAAATCTTCAATTTTATATAATAGTTTTACGATAAATGAAGGTGTAAAATTTATATTAATTTTACTTTTATTATTTCATATAATATTGTCGTAAAAATATTCATTTTTAATATATCATAGATTAAAGATATAACTTTTCTATTTTAATAGCGTCTTTTTTATGTATGTGCAATTTCAAACAGAAGGAAAATAAAAAAAAATTATTATTACAAAGTCGATAACCGCCAATCGTGCAATATATTATATATATAAAGTTAAGAATGTCGAGGGTAAAATTTTATGATATATTTCATAGTTATTTTGTCATGTAAAAAAAAAAACGTTTATAAAGTTATAAACAATATAATAGATTGAATCAGTTAATTATATATATTATAAAATATAATTTTTTTTTGTGAGATCGATACATATATCACACGAAAATATATTCTTATATGAATAAGGATACTTAGTCTTCCGGTTAAGTGGATTAATGTAAAGTCTCGAATTTTCATCGCTATAATAATAGTAGTAGTAATGGCAATTTTTAACGATGCAATAAAACCGTATAACACAATGATTCAGTAATAAATAATAAGCGGTTACGCGTATAAGTTGTTCGGTTTTCGCGACGGTTTTCCCGTTTGTTTTCCATCGTATAAAAGCCTATGTGAAAAATTTACGAAGGCTCGTTATGAAGTGGAAAGCCGCATTTAATATGTGCCCTTTCAGCTGATATACTTTCGCAGCTTTTCAGTGTTTTGCATATGCATATTCTATATGTTTGAACGATGTCGATGTTGAACGTGGTCTTTGGTCGTGTTGAAATTTTAATAATTATAGAAACGTATTCTTTTCATATATTTCTTGTTTGTTATGTCATATTATATAATCGTTTTATTTGTAGTCGGCTTAAATTATGATCTATTATGTATTATCATATATATATGTATATGTAGTGATTAACATTTTATACGATGCCTTTGCATCGACAAGTTGATAAATAGAATAGTCGTCAAAACTTTGACGACTTTAATAAAAGCCTTTTTTTGAACTTAAAAACTTTCAAGATTTATTTTTAATATATATATATTTTTAAAAAGAATGACATTTTTAAAGGAATTGCTTTTAAAAAGAGAATGTGTGGTTATCTTATCATATTATAAGGAGATTCTTAATCAGAATCTATGCATTTAGATTTTTATTTTTTAATATATATTAATTTTATCTCAGATTAAGAATTATAAAAATTGAAAGATCTGCGCAAGAAAATGTTTAAGAATCTGTGATTTAGCTATTATATATAAGAAATCAAATTTCACAATTAAAAATGTGTGTTAAATTTATTAAAATTATATTATAATTTTTCATGTGAACAGAATTAATATTAAATTTATATAGAAATACATCTCAAAAAAGTAGTTTATTTAAAATAGTAATTTTATAGATAGGTATATAAAAAGTATAAAATTATCCATTTTTAATAATTTTACTATATTTTTTTATAATAAACTTTTGTCATATTTATTTAAAAATATACATTTTTCATATAAAGATTCATTAAAAAAATTATACAATAAAAAATCTAATATATACTATAAAAGAACTAAACAGTTAAAAAATAAATAAATATGCTTATATATTCAATTTGTTAATCGATTACTAAAAACAATCATAATATAAATAATTAATTTTCTCAAAAAAAAAAATAAATAATAATAAAATTATATATTGAATATAGGAAATATTTTTTGAACGACATTATAAATATAATATATAAGACAATTATGAACCATCATCTGTCATTAAAAATGAAATCGTTAGCTAGAAATGTCGCTTTAAAACGTGTATAGTTCGTAGTATGAGTTTCGCTTCATCGAACAGCAGAAATCGAAATGGACATATAGTTATGTTTAGTTTCTATACGATAAAAGACTATCATTACCAGGGTATTGTGTTTCACGGGCTATAATAGGGGTAGCACAAAATGTATATATATATATATATAAGATAGAAAATGTGGAAAACCCATTTGTGACCTATTCGTAGAACAATGAAATGAAAATTCTCATTATATATAAATATACGTAGTACTGGAAACGATACACATATCGAATGCAATCTAAACGAAATCGTCGTAATTGCGAGATGAAATCGAAGAAAATCGACGTAGATATTTTTAGTGTACATATTATATTATAGAAATATTTAAATAGTCAGTGGAATAATTTTTTAATGATGTTACATGCCTGAACTCGGATGGTAACACGCGTGTTTATTTATTTAGCGTTAGATAGGTGAAATTTTATATTAAATAAATCATTTTGGTTCTTAGAAGGTTGAATGTAGAATTGGCGATTCGATACTATGAAAAATAAATTCGACACTTTGAAACCCGAAAGAATAATTTAAATCCAATATGGTTACTTTATTTTTATTTTTTACTGATATATATATATATATATATATATATATATATATTATAGAAATATAATAGTAAAATATTATTGTTATCGAATATAAAATTTTTCGATCTAAATATATATTTTGAAAATTAATGTATTTTATTTCAATCGAGTGAACGGTAATTATATGATATAAAAGTGATTGTACATGAAAAAGTTTTCAATTTATTTTACACAATTTGACATTTTTTTTATGCTCGAGTGTCATTCAAAAATGTATGTTAAGGGGTTAAAATTTAATTGAGAGTTTGATATATATAAAATGAAATTTATTTATATGAGTTTTGATGAAAAATATTTGTAATTTTGATATAGTTCAATATCGATCTGTATCTATTACATATATTTATTCTAATTTTTATATGAAAAAAATACGGTAATAATTATTATTTTTTATATATATATTGTATATACTATATATTTAATATACGAAAATTTTAATTTTTAAAAATTATTTTAATAATAAATATATTATTTCAATATGAATATATTATATATAATATAATCAAAATTAGTTAACATATTTCAACAACTTTTCATCGATATATATTGGAATTATATAGTAAATCTAAATATATAAAAACAACAATCAACTAACAATCTGAAAATACTCGAGTTATATTTAACCAAAATTAATGTTTCGTAAATAATTTAACGACTCGTTTGCGTATCTTCGGTGTTTCGACGCCGTATAAACGGGCATAGTGAGGGCACTTTTGGCCCGCAACGGGTCAACATGGTTTTAGGTCGGAATTTAATTAAATAAATCACATTAAACAGCACTCGAACTCGTATTATAATACGGCTATTTATGGTGAGTTCGTTATATTTAATTCAAAAACGGTATGCACGCGCATATTTGACAAAGTTTAAGATCGCTCCTCTAAAATTGACCCTGTTATATATTGTTCAAATGGTAACACGTTTTGGGATTTGACAATTTTGCTGAATAATTCGCGATCGTTATGATTTACAATTAAAATTATATATATGTGAATTTTAAACTCGCTTGAAATATAATCGTATTGAAAAAATAAGTTTTGACATTATTCATGTTGAAGAGCGATATGTTTAAATCAACAATAATATTTATTTTAAATCTTAGCTTTCTTGAATATTGATTTTTGTTGTGTTACTAAGCTGAAGAATAAATATTTAAGTTTCGCTTTTCTCGGAATCCATCTGATTGAATGAAATATATTTTGTTGGAATAAAAATTGAAGAGACCTTATATTTTCCTGTCATAAATAATATTATATTATGAAATATATATAAAAAAAATTCAATACAATATTTCATATATAATATAATTCAAAATATCATATTTTGATTCTTATAAAATAATCTATATTCATCCGATGTATTTGCATTATTAAAAATAATATTGAAGGTTGTATATTATATATTACGCAAAATATATTATGAAAACACATTACAGACAAACAATAATTATTATATTGTTTATACATAATTATAATTTAAAATATTCAAATAGATAGACGTTCACTATTCGATGTATTCGTGGTGAATAACGTTTCTTTTATTTAAATTCAAACAATATATATTTTTTATAATGATTATAACGATCTATGTATATTTTCATAAAAAAAAATATGAATAATAAACATAATTTTTTGGTAACACGAATAACCAATAATATATTATATATTACTATATAATAGAATATAATGAAAAATTTATTACTATTATCCAATTATTCTATGATAAACGAATTATATTCAGAATATATAATATCATAATTAAGGCTCTATAATAACTGATCGTTCAATTTTCATTCCAAACAATATTTATTGTGTAATAAATTCGTGTATTTTATTAATATTATTACGATACAATATTGCGAAAGTTTTACAAAATGTCTATACGCATATAAGTTTCATAATTAAGTATGCATTGAACCGTTTTATTGGAGTAATAAATATTTAATACGTTTAATTAAGCGTTTGTTTGTCAAATGATACACGGTTAAAAATCGTACGCACATGTTCGCCGTAAAGCAATCGAGACGTTATATATAGTTGTCGCCGTAATGCTATATAATAATCGCATAACGTTTATTAGAATCGATTGGTGTAACTTTATGAGATTGAGTTAATTTGGAATTTGTACTTCAGAGTTGAAAATCTTTCAGATTGTGAATTTTCAGAAATCATAATTTTCTCTTAAAAAACTATATTGGAATTTGGATAGAATTTGAAAAAAAGTATTATAAAATTAGTTGGATTATTAATTGGTGATGCTTTTTAAATTGATTTTTAAATTTTGCAGCAAAAAAGCGCCATCTGTTATCGTCAATAAAGAAATCAAAAACATTTTTAAAATGTGAACAAGATAATGAACTTTTTTATATATAGTATATATTATACATAATGCTCCAATTTTTTTTGTTGATTCTTAGAATATAAAATTATAATAAAATATTAGGTATATATATATATATATATATATATATATATATATATATATATATATATATATATATATATATATATATATATATATATATATGTTAAATATATTTTGCTGTGATATTTTGAAATAATGATCAATTATTTACGATCACATGATAAAATTTTATATCGACATATCCTTTATGAAAACAATGGAATTTTATAGATTTCTTTGAAAGCCTACAAAGTTGATAGGTTTCGAGATATTATTATCTAAAAATAAGATGGTATTTTATGGTCCAGTCCTCTATATAATAAATCGAATGTCCATAAACGCAAGAGTTCTTCAGATATAAATAAACTATATAATACTTAGAAAATAATAGTTGAAACGAAAGTTCCATAATATATCCTCTTCTTTTCATTGTGCGACAAAAGGTCGTATTGATTTGTATGAATGTATATATATATATATATATATATATATATATATATATATATATATATATACGGCAAAAAGGTGGGAATACAAAGGGATTATTTGCATAAAATTCAAATAGGCAATAATTTTGTTGTGAACCGTTTTAATGTGTATATTTCGTATAATATCGGAAATAGTGTAGAAATGGCGATGAATGGAAATAGATTTTTGATATTTTTTTTTATAATACAATTGAAAGGGCAATTTTGAAAAATTTATTATATTTTATTTTAAAATTATATTATTAATTAAATTATCAATATTTTTTTAATAATATATATAATATGATTAAAATAATGTTTTTTTTTTGAATTTCAATTATATTATTTTTTTGACATATTTCGACATATTTTTATATTAACGAAATAGAATACGTGACTTAATTATATACGTATATAAATATCTTATTGCAAAGTAGAAATATATATTTATAATGAAAGTTATTATCGATAATATATATATATATATATATATATATATATATATATATATATATATATATTATGTTTAATTTTAATATCGGAATAAAAATATTTATAATATTTAAAGATTGATTTTGTAATAGTTAAAGTATGAAATTTATATTAAATTTTTATATAAGGAATAAAGTATTAGCGCCGCCGCCGCCGATCGAGTCACACTCAATAGAGACGATTTTCCAAAAACAAACGCACACACAAATAACGTCTACATTTTTATCAAAAAGTGACGAACAGTCTACTCGTACGATAATCGAATATTGATTCGTCTAGTCTGACAGGGTTGAAACATATTCATCCCCTCGTTTATGTTGCGGGGTAGCAAAACGACCCGATCGAGCGTCACTAATCGCTTGACCTAAAGTGTGCACACAACAAGCGAACTCGAATATCACCGTTACGCGAACACACGCGCACAAACCGACGTTTGTTTGTCGCGTGAGACTTTGTAGCGATTTTGCACTTTTGCGACATGGAAAATTTTAAGTGTGAAAATCGTATCACGTGTCGTTTTTATACGTGCAAAGTGTATTCGATAATAAATATATAGTTTCGGAATATTATCGGGTTGATATTTTCAAAAATAGAGCAGGGTCCGCGATGATTCATAATTAATAATATTATTTACGAGTTTATTATAAATTAATTTAATATGAAATTTGAAAATATTAATTATAAAAATATGATATCGAAGTTTTAATTAAAAATTTAGGAGATGTTAGTTATATTATTATTAAAGAACATCTGAATTTGACATCCAGTGTATAGTTTATAGATTGAAAATATTTAGAAAATCAATATATATATATATATATATATATATATATATATATTGATTAATTTTTAATATTATCTATATATCTAGTGTTTTATAATATTAATTCGATTATATTTATTTATTAAAAAATTCAAATAAAAATGAAAAAGCGATCTAAAGACTACTTAATACTATATGACATAATAATAGTAATTGATTTTTTAATTATATTTAATATTTTAATTCACAATCAGTGATTTAAAATTTATAAATTTAAATATAAATTGCGTAAAGCATTTTAAATGCTGTTTTTAATTTTGCTATATATGTATATATATATATATATATATATATATATATATATATATATAAACGTTCTACTATGCAGGAGGTCATGTCTGTGAACGATGTACTTTCTTCGGAGTTTTGACATCTAAACAATTGTAAATTTATATGGGTAATGTACCCTAGTAAGGTAAAAGTGAACTTTTACATCGTAATCGGATAAATGTAATTAATTGAAGAGACAAAACCACGAATAAAGCGTTAAAAGTTAGCGGTGAAACATTAACGTCGCAAACTTAACTTAAACTTTTTCGTTTATAATATATATATATATATATATATATATATATATATATATATATATATATATTATAAATGCGTGTGTGCGTATGAAAAATCGATTAAATAATGAAAAGCGAGATGAGAATTTTCCTCGTGTCACTTTTCGAAACGAGTAGAAGTTGTGTCATCAAGATATCGTTCATAATTAATGTTCACATTTATGTATGATGATAATAATTGTGCTAGATTAAACATGTGCTCAATTTCAAGATAATAATGATTTAATAATAATTATTTTAAAATATTTTTTTTTAATATGATATATGATTTAAAAGATATGAAATGGATGTCATTTAATAAAAAATATGTAACGAAAAGTTTCTAAATATTTGTTAAATATATATTTTTTTCAATTATTTAATATATCATAGAATAATTTGAAATAAAAAAATGTTATTAAAGAGGAAATTTTATATCAAATAACTGGATTTTAAAATATTTATGCAGATTTTTACTAAAAAAAATATTTTTTTTATTTATGAAATTTTATATTATTAATGCATACTTTTATTTTGATTTTAATTAAATATATCAATTATATGAAAAATATATACAGCTTCAAACAATTTTGCAGCATTTTTAAGGATCAACATTTAAACATTTCAGTTCGTTATCTTTCTAAGTATAATTATAGTCTGATAATATTAAAAATATTAAATGTTGGTTTTATATTTTTCGATTATTTTGCAGTGGATTGTTCAAAATTGAAGAAAATAAAATTACAATTCTTTCAACTTTAAACCAATGCACAATTTTTTTATAAATTGAATTATTCAAATATTTTTAAATCATAGTTTAAAAGTAGTAAATTTATATATCTACTAAATACCGTATGTAAAAAAAAATAATTTTATTCTCACTTCAAATAAATATCACGTTCATAAAACATTTTATATGTTGTTTTTTTTTCAAGCATAGAACAGGATATTAAAACGAAATAATAATAATAATAATAATAATAAATCGTACATTCGTAGGCGCATATTTTTTGACGATGTAAAGTTTTCGTTTATCGCAGCTGCCCCCCTCCTCTCCCCCCGTTTCGAAGTTATATACATCATCGTAAAAATTTTTATTGTGCTAAAAAGCGATTCGAAATTCGTGATTTTTCGCAGCAATTGCTATTTTAGTGCTGTGCTCTATGAGGACGAGCGGTATATTTTCTTTAAAGCACCCCCGAGGATCGCGACTTTAAACGAAGAAAACCGTAAAAAAGAATATATATATATATATATATATATATATATATATATATATATATATATATATATATATATATATATATATATATGCATGTTCAACCCCGACAAAGTTATTAAGGGTGGTTGGAGTGGAAAAAAACGTATCAAAACGGCAAAAAGCATATTTCAGAAATAAAAAAAAATAAATAAATCTAAAATGATAAAAATAATAGTAATCTCAGTGATGATAAGAAGTATAGAGGTTGTTAAAGTATAGCGATTCGAGTTTCATTCCAATATTTTTTTTTGTTAAATAAAATATCAAATAGTGTTGCTTCATTATATAAATTAAATTAAAAATAATTGCCACTGATTGATTAATTAATTGATTCGCGTATTGTAATCGAGAATTAGAAAGTATGCAAAATTTCATCTCAATTAAATATTGTAAAGCGATTGAAAACTCGATTAAAAGAATCCACACTGACAACAAATAGTTTAAATTAAATAAAAGCGTGTAAAACAAAAATAGTACAAATTAATAAATCATAAATAACGATTGTGAAGAAGAAAATTTTTATCAAAGCAAAACACTCGATTGCTCGAGTTTTGTTTTGAAAATTTAGATGAAAACTATTCGACGAAAAAATATTTTTATATATTAAAAATATAATTAATTGATAATATCAATAATGATCGTCAATTTTACAGTCGATAAATTTAATTGAGTTTTTCAATTTTATACAAAGAAAATAAATCTGAATAAAAATATCTATAAAAATTTACTAAATATATATATATATATATATATATTCTCAATATTTTAATCAAGTAAATACATATTTTATATTCGATATAAAAAATGATGTGTGTATGTTTCGAACGTGTCGTCAAATTAAGTACAGGTGTCAAACGTGTTCAACGAATTTCCACCTTGAATTTTATTGCTTGAATATGAAACTCGTGAATTATAATATATTAATATATGATATGCGGTATTTCTGTATTAAATTCAAAAGTGTTTTGTTAATTATTTCTATCATAATATATATATATATATATATATATATATATATATATATATATATATATATATATATATTGAATGTAAAAATCATTTTATTAAAAATATAGATAAAAATGCAAAACGATGATGAATTATTCAATAAACATACAAATATATAATAGAATTATAATTAAGCCGAAAATTAATTGACTAAGTACACATAATGAAATATTATTCGATTTACTGTAAACATTTTAGTTAGTTCACGTATTTACGATTATTGACTGAGAAATTCTCAATACGTCGTACATATATAAATCAACTACGCAATATTTATTATATATATAATACAATGAAAACAACGTTACACACACACACACACATAATACAATGTAATATAATATAATATAATATTAATACGATATTGTGTTATTTATTTAAGCCGTGAGAGATTCCCGAGTCGTTATATTATTATTATTTTGTATATATAATATATATATATAGTCCGTTGAATTTGTTCGTACGAAATGATATATTGCATTCAACAGGTCGAGCTTCAGATTATTCCCAATGAAAGCTATTCTTTCGACAGATTACCTTTTCGTGTTTTAAACGAGCTTTCGGTATTATTGAAAGTGTGTATGTGCTGAATTATTTAAGTGAATACAGCGGGACTACGCTTTATTAAAGTTTTAATCGATCTAATATTTTTGAAATATATAAAATTTATATATATATATATATATATATATATATATATATATATATATATATATATATATATATATATATATATACTTAAAAAAAGTGTTTTTTCGATCGAAAATATAAATATATTTGTATATAAAATGTATATGTATTGTAAATGAAAATGACACTGCGACACCGAACATCATTAAGGTTGCCGCAATACAGCAAAAAAATGTTATTTCTGTAAAATAACTCCCTTGGCTTTTCCGGTTTTACCATATATATTTTTTTAATTTTTTTTTTGATGCTTCGACTTTTCGTATTTTTGTTGCTCAACGACCGGATAAAAGAGAGGGAAAAAATCCATTTGTACCTAATTAAAATTGGCAATTTACGTAAGGAGAAAACTAAAGTATAGTGAATTTATTGCCAAAGGGGGTAGAAATGGTGGTTAAATTTATTAAAATGCGCATTAGAATTATTTTAATACGCATTAAAATAAATTGTTTTCATATATAAAATTTATTTTTCTATTGAATTTCATTAGAAAAATCTACAATTGATTAATACACTATTGTCATATAATATTTTTAATTATCAAAAAATATTATATATTAATATTATTAAGACTTAAAAATAAATAGAATAGTTTATGCGATGTTGAAATTAAAATTTTCAACACTAAATTGAAATTTAAGAAAGCGAGCAAATTGTATTCTGAAAACATTTTAATATCGTAATACTTTTGAAATATGAGTAAAATTTCACGTAGAAAACGAAGATTAAAATAATACTAGCGTTTAAGATAAATACGCCGAAAAAGGCATTGCTATAAAATGTCTAAATTCAAAAAAAAAAAAAATGAAAGAAAAAAGTTTTCGCTGAAAAATTATTTTTCATCGTTCTCTTTTTATCTGAAACTCATTTTCGTCACAATTGTGACTTGAAAAATAGTTTTTTTTCCTCTCGACCCTTATTACGTAGATATGTTGGAGTTTTCTATACATTATTTGATATTGTGGAAAGTTGTTTTTGAACATTGCTTAATAAGTTAACCGTAAATGGAACGTTCAGGATTAGATTAAAATTTTCAGGAAAACAATTTAATTTCTTCGAGCGTGTATCGTAACGAATGAAATTAAATTTAAGGCTTTCTAAATTATACATAAAATAATAATAAGGACGTTTTAAACGTATATATGTACTAATAAAATTAAGTTTATTAAACCATACTAAAATGTATCGATCTTATTGTAATAAATTATTAAATCATAATTGATTTTCACTTATCCTACAAAAAAAAAACTGAATTATAGAATTAATTCGAAATTGATACGATTTTCTAGAAAGATTTATTATTTTTATTGTTAAAGATATAAGCAGTTAAAATATTGACGTTTATTGCGGTCGATTTATGAAAGAAAATATTATGATTTTCCACGGGAAATTTTTTTTATATTCGGTTTAATTTTAGTAACAAGACCCTCTCGAGTGTAAAGTGAAGGATGTTATCAACGTCTCGTAAGATATTTATATAAATTTTTCGTTCGCGAGCCGCTTTAATGAGTTTTTCCTACGGTGACGAATGTCTTAATTATGCGACGTGGAAAATCCTGGGAAATTCTCGCTTGATAACGACAATTTAACGAGTTTTTCGAATTTCTGCACTGACAATATTTGTATGCCTCGTGACTTTTTACGGTTATAAGTTAAAAATGCAATTATAATAATAATAATTAGCAAATATTATATATTTATGAAATATTTTTTTTGTTATGATACATTAAACATATTTAAATATTATTATGATATTTATTAAAATTCGATTTAAAATAAATAATATCGTGATTGTTTCGATGTTTTTCGGGGTGATTATTCTGGGGGGGGGGAGTTGTTTGTGATTTTCCTCCCGCGGCAAATCCAAATTGTAATTTCGCATAAATTAACTTTTAGTGTATTCGTAAAACTTTTAATCGAAGATTTATTTACTTTGGCATCTTCGATGCGATTTCAATTAAAAGTTCAAAAGAGTTTTTTTTTCCTGCAATGAAAAAAAAAATGCTTTGAAATATAAATATATTATATATTCTAAAAAAGAGATGAGCAATACGTATTTTTGAAAAAAAAAACCGCGGATTCAAATTCGGAACATTTTTGAATTTATTTAAAATAATTTGAATAAAAAAAATGTAATATCATTCGCTACAAGAATATTTTTGACTTTTAAACTTCAAATCGTAGAAATTTAGATTTGCTTAATTGTGTTTATATTTATTTAAACGAGAGTGCAAAAAATGTATTTTCGTAAAATAATTAGAATTTTAATATTTTATAAATAAACTATTTTTCAAATATATATAATTTTATTTTGTTATAATGTAAAAATAAATATGCCTTAACTATATAAATAAATATTACATTAAAAGCTGTCAGATTAATTATGCTCATGTTCGGTTTCACTTTTCAGCCTGTTTAGTTTCATGAATAAATTATTTTTTAGTATATATTTATATATTTATATAGTATATATTTTAGTATGTATTTTGCAAAAGAAAACATATTTAAGTTCGTTTATTATAATTGCAAAGTTTATATATTACGACTTAATCGCAATTATCGCTTCGAATGTAAATTATGTTGTTTATATTGTATATTATATGGATTAATTAAGTTTAATTAGTAAATTTATGCTGTATATTATTAATTATGACGGTTCAACGCCAAAAGACATAAGTGTATAATTAGGAAATTATTCATTAGATTAAAATAATTGCAATTTAACTATAAAATATTCACAATTATTTTTTTCAAACTAAATACGTTTTTTTTTTTGTAATTTAAAATTTCGTTCAGATATATCTTTTGGTTTATCCACCCACATCCAATTTATATATATTAAGCACACCTTACTTTTGCGTTTGACACAGCATTACAGCGGCCATAATAAGCACGTTCGACTAAAAAAAAAAGTTTTTATTTA
Organism: Leptonema lineaticorne; assembly: GCA_024500535.1. Classification (NCBI taxonomy): domain Eukaryota; kingdom Metazoa; phylum Arthropoda; class Insecta; order Trichoptera; family Hydropsychidae; genus Leptonema; species Leptonema lineaticorne. The sequence goes on from JANIJI010000017.1 coordinate 3,958,988, forward strand.
TTACCGTCTGTTTTCGTTTTTTTTTCATCCCCATTTTCCTACCGCCCCCCCTCCCCCTTCTCTCGGAAAATCGTTAGGTTTTCCTTTTGTTGCTAAAGCCGAGTAAAAAGTAAGAACGGATCTTAATGTTTCTCTCCTACTTTTCATTTTTTATTGTACTTATATAACGAATAAATTCACGCGTTGAATGCGCAGATTTTCACTTTAGATCGGTGATTCTTAAATGGTGTTTTTTTTTCTAATGTTGAGAATCGTTCTATTTTAACGTTCAAATTACTATAATTATTAAGGTTTAAATATAATATTAAAGTATATTATTTTTTATGTAATCATATAGTTAACTTCACACGTCGCCTTCAGATATTGGAATTATATGAAAATATTTTAATATTAAAATTTTTACATACAGATGTATTCATTTCAATGCACTCTAGAATAGTTCTTTTGATGATTTCCTGAAAGATATGCAAATGCAATATCGTGTACATTTTCAGCATATTGAACATGCATCGTTTGTAATATTTCAAGTATATTTCTGAAAAGTATTACTTTCATATATAAAGCAATATTAAATATAAAACATTTCAGTAAAATTGTATATATATTATATATTATATAAAGAAACATTTTTTTGTGTAATATTTTATTAAGTTATATATAAATAAATAACAATATATGAAGTGAAATTCAAAATATAATTAATTAAAACACTTTTACAGCTTCCGAGATAACTTTTGTAACCCTTCATAATTAGAGGTTGCCACTAACTTTTTCAACCAGTTTCAAACTTTTTTATCTTTCTTCATTAGCGAATGTTTTTTTTTTCATTTATATGAACTTTTATGATAAGGAAATAGGTAATAGATAAAGGAATCTACGCTCGAACTATATAAAGGATGTATAACAATGTATTATTCAAAATTATTGAGGTCGAGTTGGTTGTGTCTTTTGTTTTGTATGGCTTTTCTATGTTATTTTAACGTTTTATATTACTTGTCTTATAAATAATGAAAAACCAATAAAATGTAGTCAATTTTGTTTAAAATTTTAATACTTGAGACGAGAAGTGATGTCATTTCGTAGATCCAAAAATATAATTATAATAAAGAAGATTTCAAATTGACTGAAAAGAGCTGATGACAATTATATAATGAAGAAGAATTAAAAATTTAATATTTTGATGAATAAAAAATTAGAAATTGTAAGTTTTTGATTTCTATAGTAAAATAAATTATAGAAAACAGTACGTATTATTTAATAATTAATTTATATGGAGACATTTTTATTAGATTATTTCCGATAATGATATAAAAAAATATATCATGGAATCAAATTAGTCATAACAAATAAATCCGATCTGTCAATGTTGACAAAGGTCGAAGTTTGTTAAAATAGACGAATATTGAAATTTGATTCCATTATTTATATTACTCGAAGCTAGCCGAGCCTAATATTGAAACTGAGAGCCAAATTAAATATATCAATTTATCCTCTTTTTTTTTTTTCAGATTCGGACATTTTTCACACACTCTAATACTGATATATGAAGAACGATTCTTGTGACAATGTGTGCAAATTTTAGTGATATCACGATGTCGTTCAAGAAGATTGTATAATAGAAAAAACGGTGTCAAAATGTCGACAGGTCGAAGAGTTTCCGAACAAAAGACCGATCGTAAAGAGTGCGATTAAAGTTCGATCGTTTGTTCGCGCGTGTTGTTGTTTTTTTTTCCCATCTAAAGCTAATTTATTTGTGAAATTGTAAAGCGGCGTTCAGACGATGTCCTGCGTAGTCGACGATGAACCGGGGGTGACTCCTCGTAGTCACAGAGAAGCACTTCTCAGTAGAGGCAGAAGGGCATGTTCTGAACAAGGACCTCATCCTAGTAATCCTCATCGTGAGTACAATTTTATTTATTTACTACGTCTATCGATACGATTTTTTTATAAAATATATATGTACAGTAGGAGTTCTATAATATATATTTTTAAATTATATGTAAATTTTGAAATATTTTATTTAAAAAGACATGACATGGCAAGGATATATATTTTGATTTATAAAGACCATTTAATTAATTGACATATATTTATACTTTAAGTGTATTGCTTTTTTTAAATTTTATTTCAATAATTAAAAAAATAAAATTCAGCCTAAAAATGCAAGCGTTGCCTTACTATATTAGTACTCATAGCTTCGGTCACATTTTCAACTTCCAAGGATAAGAGGATTTTTTCATTGAAGAGTATCCTTGATATTTGTGTACTGTTATTTCTTATTTTTTCTAATAGAATTTCCCAACTTTAGGTACTCTTAAGAGCTTTGAATTTTAGTATATAATATCATAACGTAATATAAAATAAAATAATATTATAATACAGTTATAGAAATGTTAAAATATATATATAACATATAATATTGCGAAATATTTATAATATATTTTAATATGTATAATTGAATATTTTAAAATAATATGAAATTAATTATATTGACAAGAGAGAATTAAGATGAGGTTTTCCAAGAAAAACTTATCCATGCAAATGCATCGTTTAATCGAATACAGACCTTTTTATTTTTAGACCTATATTGCTTTGAAAAGGATTTTCCTTCATGTAAATGGATCGTTAAGTTTCAAATTATTCCGTTCTTTATCCTTTTTTTTTTGAAGTTGATTTTGTTGCCGCTGTCCTTCGGCCATCCACATTAAATCAATTAGAAAGGCTTTTGTTCGATTTCATGAACCTTCCGCCGATCTTCTAATTGAATGTCTTAACCAGACGACAGAAAACTAATTACAATGTCCGAATGAATGATTAATGATAGTTCATGTCTATGTATGAGTGTTTTTCCCGTTGAAAAAAAAAACAGGATACGATCATTCAAAATCAAATTATAACGGATTGAAACGAACGAAAAAAGCTTTAGAATCTATATAAAACCGAATCAATTTACCGTCTAATATTTTTTATAATATAAATTTATACGAACTTGTAATTATATATGAAATTGAAGTAACTATTTAATTATATATCATTTTTTTAATCCTACATTCAAAGATCAATTATTTAAATATTATTCTCAGCACATTTTATAATTAATTACGTTCAAATTTTAAAGAAAAATTTTGAAATGAATTCACGATCTAAAATCTAATCATTATTCAAAATTTCAATATTCCTTTAATGAATAAATAAATTAAATACATATTTTAATACGAAATATTCTGTTAGATAAAAAGAGATCGTGAAAAGCTTGAAAGTTATTAAATTTTCCATCGTGCTAATTTTTGCTGTAAAATGCGCAATATTTGTATTTCGATTGAATTAATTCGTAAAATTTGCATTTCGTAGAAAAATGCTTTGAAAAACACTACTAAAAATATAATAAATTATAAAAACCTTTTAATTTTTTCGATGATAGAGATTAAAATTGTATAGATATATATTTATAATTAATTTAACAATATATTTCTGAAAAACAAAAAAAATATATATTTTCGAAAGGGTTAATTTATAAATGTATTTCTGTCTTCACTATATTTTATGTAAATATTTTCATATTGTTCGCACGTCGGTCGGTTTTTCATTGTTTCCACCCCCCTATTTTATGCAAAAATATATCGAAACGTGCCATTGTCGAGTTTTATCGGAAAACTCGAATTTTCTTTCGTTTTTCGCATTGTCGACTGCTATATAATGGAAGCGTTACGCCAGGTTTTACTTTAATAGAGGAGAGTGGGGTATATTTTGACGGTTATTGTTTTTTTTCTTATGGAATTTTGTGTAAACATACATTATTTTTCTATTCAAAAAAATATTTGTTCACTATATAGAACCTAAAAATATCAATATTTTTAAAGAAAATTCTACTTATTACAATTTTGTTAGATATTGATATTTTTCTTATATAAATAATTTATGAATAATGTTGTAATGTTGATTTAAAATATTGAAATATATACGGAACATATTTAATAACGTGTAAATTATTCTCAAATTCAATGGCATATTGATTAGTTGAGAATTAGTTTTCGAAACACTCGACACTTGTATGAAACCTTGTTTATATTTTAACAAAACGCTCATATTTCAAATTTACTTTTCGCTATATAAAATTTAATAATCAAGATAAATTATATTAAATGTATATATCGATAATAATAGGAGTTTTTATTAAAGTTGTGATAGAAAATGAATTTAAATTGCATATTCTTTTATATAGCAGAGTCTTCTGGTCATCTTTGGGGTATACAATGTAAACGTAGCGGATGGAGCAAAAAAAGGACATCCGCACCGCAAATGGGACAAGCAAATCCTCCAGGATCTACTAGAAAAGGAGTGGTTCTTAGATCGAGGAGAAGCTGGCCTGTTGCACCGCTTCAATGTAGAAGGTAAGATTTTTTTTTTTATACAACTTTATAAAAAGAAAGAAAATAGCATATTTACTCTATATATTATTTTAGTAATATACTATCGTAATAAATAGGAAGGTAGAAATTGCATAAGCAACCCTTGTATTTTCGCTATTTGATACTTTAATCCCTATATAGATATACACGTGTTTATGTTAAAATGACATATTTCATCAAAGTGTTGTATCTAGTTTAGTAACACAGTTTAAATTGCCAATCAATATCTTAAATGTACGTTTCATGTACATCGATCAAAGATTATCATATATGATACACAATTAATAACGATCATGTCGATGATGTTTTGAATATTAATTTTGTATTATAAAATATATTTAATACGATTCGTCAGTACAATTATTTATAGTATTGTTTTATTCGCATTTAAAACGGTTTTATTCAATTTTATTATATAAACGGTATAAATTCTAGTATAAATTTTCCTATTAAACAAATTCTAATGATTAATTTATATGTCAACTGCATTTCATGTCACATTATATTGATAGTTAATTGTTTTATAATAGTTGAATATATTTAAAGTGCGCTCATAGTTTGACATTTTGTTGAATACAATATGGAAATATTTTATATTGTTCATTTAAAACATCATTGTTTTTTTTCCCGCTGAATCGTTTATGTAATGAGATTTCCGGGAAATATTTTTCCCGTAAAATATTAATTCAATTGAAAAATGAGACAGTGCAATTTTAAAGTTTCATATTATGTCATATCAATTTTAATTTTTTTTTTGAAATATTATTGTATAAAAAATATATAATAGTTAAATTGTGAAAATTGTTTAATTTTTGTTATGTATCTATAGAATTTTATAAGAAAATATATTTTAATGTATTATACTATATCGTATTGTAATTGTAAGGTTTCGGGTTTCGTAGAATGAAATTACTGTTATTAACATTTCAGAGATATTATTAATAATTATAGTACATATTTGATAAAAAAAAATTGAGATCAAATAAGAAATTTCTCGAAAGCATGAATTTATATAGTTTATATATTTATATTTCATAGCCCGATAATTAGCTTTTAATTGGAAAAGTGTCCATTTTCCGACGACTGTTTCAAATTAAATATTCAGATCTTTATTAATAATAAATTATATGAAGTTTTATGATTTGTATCACGCGAATAATTTTATACATATTTTAGAACGATGTTTTTAAAAGTTTTATATATGTAAATTTTAATAAAACATTCATATCCGCGGTAACCGAAAAAAAAATTAATTTAAAAGAAAATATTTCTTGTTCAAAATATATATATTAGATGTTATTAAATTTTTTCGAATATTTTTCGTTATATTGCGATACATTTAATAAAATTGCAAAGCGGAAATATTTGAGAGACACCGTTTTTAAAGCGTCGATTTTTCTTAAGCTCGAAGAAAAAAAAGCGAAAATTTTTTTTTGCCGACAAAAAAAAATACGAAAAGTCGTATTATACACATAAATATGAAGACACAAAATAGGACGAGCATCCCTTAAGAATTTTCCTGTTCCTTTGCGAATACTTTAAATTAGTAATCGCATCGTGCTTTCCTTTTTATTTCTGTACACAAAAATAATGTGGTAGTCTGCGAGAGCTTTTTTTTTATTCAAAAAGGCTCATCTACAAAAGTTCTGTTTTTTTTTAAATTATTATTAAAAAAATGTATATAATAATAATATATTTATAACGAATGTGTGTGGATTTAAAATTTGATACAATTTTACATAATTTAAGCAAATTTTCGCACGGTTGAATTAATATCGAAATTTTTGTGGATATATATTTTTCTTTCTATAAGTTAATTTTCCCCGGAGGTTTAAAGGAAAATTTACAAAATATACACGTGAGAACCTTTATGCGAAAAATTCAGGTTCGGCTTTTAAGGCGAAATTCTGATGGGAGTGAACAAAGTGTTCATTTATATATATTTTTGTATATAGAAAATATGTAATCAGAATTTGATCTACGGTTTAAGGAGAATAAAGTTTAATTTCAGTTCGAATATACAATATATAAAAACATATTAAAACAAGATTATAAAAATATTTTATGTATAGAAAATATTCTATATATGATAATTTTTATTGATGATTTATTTAATAAGTTTATAATAAATTTCAGATAAAAATCATACATATTTATATGAAAAAACGACATTTCTAAAGTAGGAAATCCTGTAACAACCGGAAATCGATCCCTTCAATTTCTGGTTCTTGTAAGATTTATTGCGTATTTTATATATGATGTATCGCCTGATATATCATATATATTTCAGCATTTAAAAATTATTTTTCAATCATATTAAATTTAAAGTGTCGAAAAATGTAAACGTTAAAAATAAATTAAACGATTAAATTTACGATGAAAAGAACGAAAATTTAATTATTTTTCGTGCGCTTTTAACATGTTAAACGAAACAATCTAGAATTTACTTTTAATCGCTAGCAAAAAAAAAAAATAAAATAAATAAAAATACGTAGGATATAAAAAAAAACATTGAAAAAAATTCCGAAAATATTTTTCCCGCCGATAATTACGGAAAAACGAACCGGAGAAAATTCTTGGGAAAATTCGAGTGATTCATATTGAATTTTTCAATACGCACACGCGTTTCCCGCGTCGGAAAACATATGAGAAAATTCTCAGTGTGGAAAAACACGAACAATTTCAATATGAAAACCTGCGAATACCACGTGCATAAAAATATTATGTCTTTTGAAACTTTATTCTACATCAGAGATATTCAATTTTTTTTACATAAAATACGTTATTTATATATTGAAATTATCTAACATTAATTTTAATACATTTTTTCGTCATTAATATTAAAATATTTTTGTTATATATATATATATATATATATATATATATATATATATATATATATATGTAATAGATATTTTGTTAGAATATATTTTAGAATTATGCAAGTTGCGAGTTGAACACGTCTGCTCTACGTAATGTATGGGCTTGTTGCGTTATACGTTTGAAAACAGATGCTATAGCACTCAATTTCGAGGTACGACTGAAAACAAAAGTCACATTTGTTCTGAAAATACCTGAAAACGATTCCAAATGTAAACGGTGAAATATTTAAAGCGGCAATGGAAAATAATAAATCACACTAAACAATTTACGCGAACGAGTTTTATATGGAAAAATCTTGAACAGAGAATCCCGTTTCAAAGTTTGATATTTATTGAAGACGTGTTTATATCAAATATATATTTAATTTTTTTTAATATATATTTAAGATATAATATTATGCTTTATTTTATGAAAAATTATTGATTTTAACAAATTTTTAAAAGGAAAATCCAGATACTAACAGAAAATTTGTTAAAGATATTTGATAGATTTAAGCTCAAATTACGACGTGTTTATTTGAAGGTTATAGAATATGTTGTAATTGTAATAAAACACTGAAAAACTTTAATATGTAATAAAAATAAATGGAGTTATATGTTTAGCTCATTAATGGAATAATTTAATGAATGACGTTGTATTTGTAACATTTTGAGAAATTATAAATTGAATCAAAATATATTACTCGTATAAAAATATATTAATTTGATAGAAAATATTTGTATATAAATCAGTTGTTTTTGGTTTAAATACTAAAGTTTTACTTATAAAAAAAGTTTATTTTTCATAATCAGCCCTTTGTATATATTATATAAAATATATTTATCTTACTATTTCATTACATATGTGTACACGTAAATTACTATTGACTTCAAGTGTGTATTTGTACTCAAATATATTATCAGATTAATTCTATTTGTCGTGTAACTTGATTGTTTATCCTAGTAATAGACTTTTTTTTCTGATAAATGTTGCGCCGAATGAAATAATACTACATCAAATGCGTGTGTATGTGTGTGTGTGTGTGTGTGTACATTTTTTCTTCCTTTTAGATAGTCGATTTTTCCCTCTGTTATTATTAGCGTTCGACGAAAGACGGAAAACACGACGGAAAAATTCGTACCGACAATTATATACGTTCGGAAAATATGATAATAAACGAACACGCTTAATTAAACCGGATGTACGGTATTAGAACGGTAAGGGATGAGGGCGGGGGTAGAATAAATGAAATCTCGAATAATTCCTTGCTAATTTCTATGTTTATCATCGTTAGGAAATTTATTATTATGTGAGTTAAAAAGATTAGTCTAGAATTAATATACGAAATTATTATATATTATTATTATTATTATTAATTTAAATAAACAGTAGCAATAGTTTAATGGTAATATTGTTATTTATTTTATTGTTTATGTACAGTAGAATTCCAATGATGTTGTTTATGATATTGAATTTCTAAATTATCGATCATTTTATTTAATAATACTCTCTCTCTATATATATATTGTGCATAATTTAATTTGAATCTCTTGAAATTATATTTTATCATTTTAAAAGTAATATTTAAGTTTTTTAATTTGTTGAAATATATTCAATTTTTTTGGTTAATTTTATTCTATAATATCAATAAGGCAAAAATTTTAGTTCAAGATATGGAAAAAAGTTTACAATGTCATTTTGGCAAATAAAAATCTGTTTTTATTTGATTATAATATAAGAATTCATGAAAAATAAAAAAAAGTTGGTAAAAGTTATTTATATATTACAATTTAAAATTGAAAAAAAATTTTCCAAAAATTAAATAATTCTTTGTATTTTTACGAATTATTAAAAAATCATTAAATATTATTATTAGAACAACATTATGATGGTTGAAGAAAAAAAAAAGTGTAAAAACAATCTTAATTTTTCGATTTAGAGATAAATTTTTTACTTCAGTTAGAATGTAGTCACCGTAAGTTTAAATTTTTTAAATTTGTAACAACATTTCTAACAATTTTCTAGAAATAAATTCATTATGAAAATAAAATTCAATGCACGTTCTTCGCTCAATTAAGGCGAAAAATCGCCGGCACAAAAATCCCTCACATACAAAAAAAAGTGTTTATTTTTATAGACGAAACACAAAAATAAAATACAGATTTTCGCTGGATTTCAGTGAAAATCGTTTTAATTCGAGAAAAAAAATCAACAAACGCCATCTTGAATAAATTCAGTTTTATTTCCCGATATTTTTAATTACACACACACACACACACACACACACACACACACATATATATATATATATATATATATATATATATATAAAGAATCATTAAATTTATACAAAAATATTGCGTATTTATAACGATAAAATTCATTTGTATTCCTAGTGTAATTCCATTATTATGGCACGATTCGGATTAAAAAACTGACAATCATATGGAGCTTTCGTATTTGCACTCAATTTAACCGCTCTAAAAGGATAAAAGTACACCGTAAAGGATTAAAAATATAATGAAATATTCATAACGCGAATAAAAAAAAGACTAGAACGTAATTTTATTTTGTACAATTTTCATGGTTCAAATAGGAAAACAATGAGCGCTATATTTTCTAATAAAACGTATAAAGCTTCGGTTAAATTTTATTATTTTGAATTTTGTGAATATCATTCATATCAAAAATGTACGTTCGAAAAAAATAATTATATTTTTAATTAATTTTTATTTTATACACTACAATATAGATTTAAATATAATTATGAAATTATTGATTTATATCAATATTAAACGTATATATTTAATTAGAGAACTGATATTAAATATATTTAAAGTATTTATTTTGGTTTGTAATTCTAATTTCCTTCAATATTTTCATATTTACATCATAATTTACCCTCTATCAAAGTAGTCCAATTAGTTCAACGTAACCAACATTGTACAGCCTTCATTATGGGAATGTTATAATATGATTATATTAATCAGATTTTCCTGGAAAATTCATAACTTCCCATAATTTCAAAATATAACGTATCACATTTGAAATATTAAGAATTTCTTAGAATATTTATAAAAAGTTAATTAATTATCGGACTCATCTTCTATTTCAATAATAATATTTTTCATAGAAATTTAAATATATCAGTAATATTGAAGAATCGTTAAGAATAACGATCAATATTTTCAATTATTTAATTTTCATATATATAATAAGATTTAAAATCAATTACTTGGTAATTTCGATAAATATTTTATTCAAATCATATTTCTATATCGCACATACATATATAAATGTATCATATCTAACGAAATGTAAATTATATTAGCTGCGAACCTATCTAAATGTAAATTTGATTAGCTAAATTTCGGACGTATCTGCAATCGAACTTTATTTGATTGAGTATAAATCGAGGTGTGGTCGTGTTTCTATATTATTAATATATATATATATATATATATATATATATATATATATATACATATATATATATATATATATATATATATATATATATATGAATACTTATTTTAAATATATCATTAATATTACTGAAATTATAGATTTTATTTTTTGATTTTAGAAGTATTAAAAAAATATTTTAGAGATTCGAACAACGAAATAAAATGTATATTTAAATAGTCACGCTATAAAAATACTGTATTTAATCAAAATATTTATAAATATATAAAGAAATCGTATGCCAAAGAAAACAAACAAACCGAAAAGCTTTTTTAAAAATATTTATGAACATGATAAAAATATATATATATATATATATATATATATATATATATATAATTCAACTAAGATTTTATTCGTATTTTGCGGATAAAAGCTCTCGTTATTTATACCGGTTGACCTCTCGTCGTCTCACATAGCATCCGTACTTTGAGACCCCGGGTTCGGACGTCTTTTTAGGTCTTTGAATTTGTGTTTGTGTAATCGTGTGTATCACGCTTTGTAATTAATGCCCTAAAGGTGCGACAGTACCGATGGCTGGTGTGTTAATATCTATTAAATTTGAACTCAAATTAATTTCCCAAAACGCTCGTCAAGCTTTATTTAAAGCTCTTTATTGTTACGGAACATAATGCGCATAAAATGTATTGTTAATTTAACAATGGAAAAATGTGTTAATACTACGAAAGATCGGAAAGCGTTCATTTTTATGTTTTTACCATTATATTTAATAAATGGTTGTATTAAAAATATTATATTATTTAATAATATAATCTGTTTTTTTTTAGTAGAAATTAAAGTTGTACAAGTTATTATATTTATAATTAAGGTTGTTTTTTTTTTATTATAACAACTATCGATATTGTGTTGAAGCGTGATACGACATTGCGTGATAGTTTGCAATTGAACTTCGTTTTTCCTTTCAAAACTCATTGTTAGGTACATAAATAATTTATATACACTACTAAATTACTTCAAGACGTTTAATTTTTCATACGTATTTTAGTATTTTTTTTTCCATTTAAAATAAAAATCAAAATAATCGAACAGAACGATTGCATAAAAGTGCATACTATTGTATATATTAGTTATGAACGTTGACTAGGTGGAAAAATCAAAAATTTTCCATTGAAGTTTTCATTGCTTGAAAACATGAACGCAGACAAAATAAAATTATTATTCGGCCGTAGACATAAATGGAATGTAAATTTTATGAATTGAATTTATTTACATAATTTTTTTTTTCCAGAAAATTTTCCTCTTCTATTGTACCATTAATGGCGTCCCCCTTTCATAGCGAGTTATTTATTTTAATTCGCATTCGAGCATTGTTCTTCGTTTATGTGAATATTAAGAATCGATTTTTCAATAAAGAATATTGTTAGGCGAGTTTTAATTTAAAAATTAATTTTATATTATTAAAGCAAATTCAAACGAATATAATTAATATCTGAAAAAAATCGGACTCTATTAAACAAAAAAAAAACGAATAGAATCTTTCAGAATAAAATGCAATTTTATTTTCAATTATATCATTTTACGGATAGATTTTAATAAAAAAACATTGGTTATTTTAGCGAATGTTTAGATTTTTTTTATAGGTCAAAAATAATTATATACATGTATTTTTTTTCATATAGCGTGTATATACAATATTAATTATGTGCACTAATTAACTATATTAGTCTTTAATTATGAATTATAATAATATAACCGTTGATTATTATTCATTTATCGAAAGAGCTTGTTGAAAAAATAATATATATTTTTATATGGAATAATAATTGTATTTTCATATTTGATATTGTAATAAAATATTCATTACGAAGAAAAGTTTTATATTCGTTAAATTGCCGGTTAGAATCTTAACTTTTTACTTATAACTGTCAATTTTCATTTATTATTGAGATATTTTTTATTTTACAAATTAAATTATATGACAAATTTTTCGATAAAAATATCGAATATGTAGTTAAAAATTAAGACTATAAAATTGTAAATGTCAAAACTTGTAAAAAAAGGTATTTCAGCATTGTTGATTTATTAATATTTAAGTGAAATATGAACGGGTTTTTGATTATCAAATATTCATATTGTGACTCGAAAAGGCTTTTATGCGTTTATATATCGTATTATTTTTTTACTATAAATTTAGTGAAAAAAATAAATTTTGGCTGATAAACCTATTTTGATAATAATATATATTTAACAAAGCGATTGTTCGTTTTAATCTGATAACAAATATGAATTATATTTAAAATAAAATATTTGCGAGTGTTTTTCATATAAATATTGACAATTTTTTTCTAATTATTATAATAAAATTTATTTTTGTCGACGTATTATTCTAATTATATTTAACGAGACAAATATACGTTGAAAATAAAGATATAATTAGATTGAAACAAAGAAAAACCGACTAAAGCTTAATGAAAATAAACGAAGATTTTTTTCTATACTTGACAGCTTTGTAATTGAATATTCCTAATAATGTAAAAGATATAATTAATATAATTTTATAATTTAATCAAGAGCACGATATTCTTATTGAATATATTAAGAAATCTTAATGTAGATTAGGTCATTGACTTAATTTCAACGAAAATAACCCGACTTTAATAAAAAAAAATATTTTATAAATATAAATTTTTGATATTGCTTTATATATAAATTCATACTCGTTTGATTTGAATAACTCGAAATTTTCGAATAAGTTCGCTTTTTGGAATATAAGAATACGCGCCATTTTATGAATTACACCCTTTTTCGTAATAAAAGAGTGCTTTGGATGATGTAAAAACTTAAATTTAAAGGAAATTGTCGTAATCCAAGCGTAAAATATCGCTATGAGTCGTTTTCAAAAAATAAATATTACAAAAAAAAAATATAGAATAAAATCGAGCTTCGTCCTAGTTTTGTATTCATGACAAAATTTTCTTTCAACCCTTTACGATCTTTTTATATTTATATAACCGTACTTCAATATTATAAATTTTTATACTTAAATATATTTATATATTGATAATCGTATCAAAGACCAATTAAAATATGAAAGATAAATATTGTTAGAGAATTTTCGTTTCGAAGCGTAAATGTAGAAATTTTTCGCTTATCTAGCTGAATCGTGACGTACGTACAAAACTCACACACAAATATATATCTACTAGATAAATAACTGATATATATATTCATGTGTTTTATGAGAAAAAAATAGTAAAAAATGAAATTTGTCGCATCTATGATGCAAATTTTTTTTTTTGTTAAACCGCTATTAACTTTTCCGTATGGATAAATTTTATTCGTTCGCGAATTTTCCGTTCAAAAGAAAATTGAATTTGCACTCGTAAAATATCAATACGATATACACATATATATGGTATGTCTAAAAAATACACGGTGTATTCTAAATAACGATATAGAATTTATATCGTTATTTACAACATTTATATAAAATTATTAATAATTCGAATATGTATAGAAAAACTTTTTTAATTGGTCGTTAGCGGATTTATGTCGTTAATTTAGGACGCTATTTTAAACTATTTTGCCTCAGTTATCTGTTAAAAGATTCAAACCGATAATAAAGTGGGTTAGGTTCTATTTTAAATTAATGTAAGTGGTCGAAACGAATTTTACAGGTAATTTATTACAGGGCTTCAAAGGCGAATTTCGTAAATTAGGATACGTCAATTGGAGTCGATCGGGTGAAATCGATAAAGAAAAAAAAATATTTAAATCAAGCGTGTAACGATCAGAAATTGGATTAAAGTAATTTTGGATAGTGTTTATTCTAATTAAATCATATATAAATATTAATTTTTATAATTTGTTATTGATGAAATATAAGAAAATATCGTTACGTATTAATTAATTAATTTATTTAATATTATAATAATATATATATTGATTACAATAATACATTTAATGAATCTAGCAGAATATTTGTTAAGCACAAATAATGTTAATTGCTAATTTCGGTACTTAGTTATAATGAGCAGTCTGATATTTGTGTTATTGATAAGGGATTATGATTAGATTTCGTTGATTGTACACGCTTATCATTTATTTTTGATTGATATAAACATATGTTTCAAATGTATATATATATATATATATATATATATATATATATAAATCCGGAATTATATGTCGTTGCCGTTATGGAACAAGTACAAAATTGCGATATCCTTTTACACGTGTCGTTCGACGTTGAAAGATTTCCTCGGACGCACTATGACAAAACAATATTTATAAGAAAAGTGTCCTTTTTGTTATTTTCACGTGCTCGGAAAAAATAATAAACACAAAATCGTAGGCTTTGGGGGAGTTTGGTGATATTGGTGGTAATGGGGGGGGGGGGGTAAGATGGTAAAACATCATTGAAATTTATTGCGAAAAGATAAATAAATCTCTAGGTCCGATAGAGGACACAAAACTAACTTGTCGTTCTATTTACCGAAATCGTAAATCAGAGTTAAGTGTGTTTTCGGCCTAACAGCAACGTATACGTATAACGTATTGCGTTTTGTCCTAATTTAGAAGGAGGTTCACAGGTGAAGTATTAAGTGCGAACGAACGCACGCACACTTTTATAAGGTCGATGGGTGTACGCGAAAAATATCAGAAAAACGATTTCCGTTTCGAAAATTTTGTTTTTTGAACGTTTACTGTCGATTCAAATCGAAATTTATAGTCGACATAACGTTTATAGTCGTAGTTATTAACTTGATAAAGATACTTATATTCATCTTCAATTTGATCGATTGAATATAAATATAATAATGAATACTAAAAACTTATGTTTTACTTTAATATAGAATAGAATTGTAAATCTATTTTTTTAAACAATACATGCTTATATATCGGAAAAACTTTAACGCATTTTTTTCCTTTGTAATATGAAATCAATTTACAAAGTATATACATTTTTAACGAGCATATCGTTTTTTCTTTTTACCAAAACGCGGTTTTCTTTCATTTTTTTTTCATCGAAATACACGTAATTTCTTTGTCATTTGAGTGGTAATCGTTAATAATATTATTTATAAGAAGCCGTATTATTATTATTATTATTAATATAGGAAACGTATGGAATTTTATCCGTCTGAATTATTTCGTTGAAATATTTGCGGCATTTATACGGGAAAATCGAAAAAGTCATTTCGTTCTATGCGATGTTTTCAGGAATGTCCGGATTTATAGTTATTCGTTATAGTATTTTTATATCAAATCTATTTAATTAGTAGCAACATATTTGAGAAATACTCTTTATTAGTTAATAAAGCTGAATGTCGTTCGCAAAAATTCTATACAATGTTTAATTCTATATAATGTCAAATAATAAAAAAAATATTATTTTAACATTTACAATGTTTCATATAAAAA
This sequence comes from Leptonema lineaticorne, assembly GCA_024500535.1. Classification (NCBI taxonomy): domain Eukaryota; kingdom Metazoa; phylum Arthropoda; class Insecta; order Trichoptera; family Hydropsychidae; genus Leptonema; species Leptonema lineaticorne. Next base: position 3,975,109 of record JANIJI010000017.1, read on the forward strand.
ATAAATATTTTTAATGATTATAAAATGTTGATATTAAATTAAAATGTATATTTTTGAGATGATTCTCTATATTTATAAAATTTTTCAAATATTAGCGCATACACTTGTGTTGAAGATGTATATAATATATTTCAAAATGAAAAATGATCTGAAATAAGAGTAGATCGCCACAATAAAAGGTGGGAAATTCTCATTCATCGTTTCGTTGAAAAAAGGAATATTTCTCGAGAAAAGCGGTTTTCCACGGACAAATACATATGCAAGGCGTTCGCCGGTGATTGATTAATGTTGGATATTGTGACGAAAAAAAAAAATCATATATACAATAATAAAAAAAAAATGAAAAAGGAGAAAAAGAAAGTGAACGTGACATCTCGTAGTGGAAAATCGGCACGCTTTTCCGAGAAAATATAATTTTCGGAAAGCGTTTAAAGAACGCATTGTGAGAGTAAACGACGATAGTAATTTGAACAGAATAAGAAAGCACAATTTCGTTTACGACGTGCGTTTTCGAATTTTTTAAGACATTTTCAAAAGGTTCATAAATTGCATTGTTCGAAACATAATAAGGAATACAGCCTTCTTTCGAAAATATACCGTTGTGATATAAAATTATCGATCCGAATTTTACATTACAATGATATATAAGTATTTAGTATAATTAAAAATTAAAAATATGGAGAAGTTGTCAGTTTTGACTTTAATTATTGTTTAAGAATTGATATATTACAGTATAATAAAATTAAATATATAGAATGTGAAAATATGACATTTTATTACTATAAATTGCGTATAAGGTTGAGAACCATTAGTTAACTCACTTTTCCGGTAACGTAGTTTTTCGACAGTATTTTATCGAGTTTTCCTAATCTTCTAAGTGAATATACATATAATAAATATTAGATATCATTGAAATAAACGACACTTAATCTAATAAAATATTGCTAATATATAAAATAAATATAACATATCGTCTTTATGATATTAAAATATTTCATATAAAAAGTTAAAATAAATCTATAAAAGTAATTGTAAAAATCGAAAGTTGCCGTAGATGTTTTGTAACTTTTTATCAAACTTTTAAAATAGTGAAACGCTGCTGATATTTATCTAAAATTTTCTTTTAGCAAAAAGAAAAAAAACTTTGATTTGTCGAGTAAACTTTTAAATTGAGATATTAATTCTATATTTCGATGCGGCGACACAAAAACATCGAATCAAACGGGGAAGAAATTTCACGAATAAGCAAGCGTTTTCCGGTATTAAATTTGAGCTGACATTTTAATGGCTTTTCTCCTCTTCTTTAATGTCGTATTTTGGTATTTTTCACGAATTAAAAATACATAAATATATTATATAAAATGTAAAATTAAAATTTAGTATATATACATAATGTAAAAAAAATTGTACATTAGTGAAATATGATTGAAAGTAAAAATTTATATTCAAATTGAAAATATATTATACAATAATATATGATGAAAATAATATATGTAGAAGTCAGAAATTCAAAAGAATGAAACGCGAATTCATAAATATTTCTTCAAAATTTTATGGTTTTATTAAAAATATTGTTATAAAAATTTCGAGTGCTTTCAATGTTAATTCATATATATATTGTATAATAATTATTTGATCGATATAATGTATGAAATATTTCATATCAAAATTAGAAAAGTTTCTGTATGAATAATTAATTACACATAATTTATTAGGAAAAACGCCGCAGAACGTTCATAAATAAAATGTTTTAAAATATTAAAGGAAATAAATACCGGTGTAATTTATTAAAAAAAAATATATATATAATGTCGATAAAGAAAAAAAAAAAAGGTAACAAAACGAGTCAATCAAATTTAATAATACGAAACATGAACATGATATCACGAATTCCTGTGTCGTTTTTCATTATTTTCGCCTTTTGTTCAATTTATTGGTATATATTTTCATATAAAATATGAGTTCATATGATGAAAACACAATGTACACATTTCTGAGAAAAAATAGTGTAGAATATTTATAATGACATTATAAAAAAAAATAATTAAGTACATTAAATATTTAGTATCCATATTTTATTAATTGAAATTTTATGGTTCAGTATTTTAAGTGTAGTAAATAAGAAAAATGATTTAATTTTGTATTGTAATTATAATTATAATTATTTTTTTATTACCTTATATTACGATTATATGATAATTATTAAAACAATTTTTTATATTTTATTACAGGTGGGTCATTTTTTTAAAACATCAAAACAGTTATTTATTTCAGGTAAGTTTTCCAGATGAAAAAGAAAATTTACGATTTTAATTTTTTTCTGTTTATTTGTTTAATTAAATACAACATATATAAATACATATATTTTTCGTAAAACGGATAATAAAAAAAATAGTATTTAACGATTCAATTCATTTATATATGTATGCTGGATTTGGGCATTGGGAATCATTTGTCAGTAAGTCAATTAATCCTAATAGGATTAAGAGAGATTATCGTGGAAATGCGTCCTTAATTATCTTATATAACATTAAAAACAAACTGTGTATAATTATATTTATAATTTGTTATTTTGTATGCGAGTTCTAGCGAATCGTATAAAATTCATTAGTTTACAACTTATCGGTTCTTTTCAGTGTGAGAAAAAAAAAATAACCGAAATATTTACGGCTTAGGGTTAGTTTTAAGGTCTAAAAGTTGCAGTAACCCGATTGTACAGGTATATAATAGGGCAAATATCGATTGCTCTACGGCGATAAAACCGTAGGTTGTTCACCTCTTTTTTTTGTATGTTTATTTATTTATTTATTATTTCGCTTTTCTCGCATAGAATCGCCTCCTTTTTCCTTTTCGCGAACGTCTAATGTTTTTTTTTATTTATAAAAATATGTTGGTTTTAAGAAGCGATTTTGTGTTTTTCCACTTTTTTTTCTATATGTGTTTATTTATAAATTTTTATATGGAAAAGTATTTATTTTTTCATAAGAAATATATTATAAATAGTTGTATTTTCCTGTTTATTTAAAGGTACTGTAAAACTATAATAGCATTTTTTAAATTATAAATCGATGTTCACAACTTGTTATAAAAAATATAAATAGTTTATATTATAAATGATGTACATTCATTATTATTTTTCATAAGTTTATATCAAAAATTTTATTATATTTTCACTTTTATATTATATAAATGTAATTAATATGAATTTAATATATTTTAAATTAATTATATAATATATTAATTTGAAAATATATCATTCAAACCAAATTGTTTAAATAATTTATATTATATATATATATATATTTTTTTTTATATTTATTTAATTCAATATAGACATACCTTTTTATCTTAATTTTTATTCAAATGTTGTGAAAATAATGAATTGAATTGAGGTGTAGATTTTATGATAAGAATATTATAAATAACATAATAGTAAAATATTTTTTTATATTTATCAAATTATATTATTAAAAATTTTAATTATAGGAATAAAATATTGATTTGTTTAATTAATTAGACCTTTTAATAATATATTTATTTTTGTATTATAAAAATAGGAAAACATTTTTTTTCTCAACTTGAATTAGCATTGACATCTGTTGAAATTGTTGAAATACTTGTGAGGAAAACTTGTGATGACAACTTTTCAAAATAGAAAAATATGTTTTATATCGACATAAAACTTATTTCATTTATATTTTGGTAGTTTTCGATAGATGTATTGAAAAAGAAAATGGAAAATTGACTAATGTTTTCTAGAAAAAAGTATAAAAAATTCAGTAATTAATAGAAAATATAGAACATTTCTATAAATATATTATTTATCGATAAATATTTTTATTGTAATTATTGATAAATAAAATTAATTTTTCAGATAACCGATAATTTATAATTTGTATAATTTTATTTCGACGATATTTAGAAATATTTTTATTACTAAAATGTAACACTTTTCAAATTTTAAAAAATTTTTCTAATTTACAATCGACAACTTCAGTTCATCAGTTTACTTTAATTGTTATAAAATTAGATTTTTTTACAATTTATATTAAAATATTTTAATTAAATGCATATAAGCAACAACTAAAAAAATAAGTTACTACATAAAAATATTTTGTTGATGTAATATATATTAAATTATGATTATGTAAATATATATATATATATATATATCGAATTTTGATATTTTACACAAAATCATAATCTATCATTCGAATTTAATTCAATTAATTGCAAATTTTTATAAAGGGATTATTATTAATTTTTCGCTCGTGTAATTTATAGTTTTTTCTTTATGATTTTTTTTTCTAAATAATTTTCTACCGATATTATTATTATTTTCATAGTCACTTTCGGTTATGATAAAAGCGATAATTTACCCCGTAATAAGGGGGTTGCGTTTCGTAATAAATAATGCGTCATTTGTTGTCAACGACTCATAACATAATATTATATTTTTAGGATCCTTTAGGATCGGTAATATTGTCGAAATTCGGCTCTTATTGTTAGCGAACGAAAAAAAAAATCCGTTCGAGAAGAATTTTGAAAATTGGCATCGAATCCCTTTTTTTTCGTTTCCCCTTTCCACGTCGAAGCAGAATCGAGCTTTTCCGGAAGTTGACCAACTAATTAATCGAGCGCGATGTGCTAACAATAAAAGTGTTTTCCCAGCGGATTGAAAGTTTTAATAAAATGGAAAATCCGTATTTATCGACTTAGTGTAATCATATTTTTTTTTGTGCTTTTATTATGTTGAATATATGTAATTAAAGTTTTAAAATTGCTCGTTTATATTTCGTTTAATTATTAACAAATACGTTTTGAAATATTTTTATTTGTTATAATTTAAAAAAAATGCACATAAATATAAGATATATAAGGTAAAAAATAAAATAAATTGTCTTCTAAAAAGGTTAAAATAATCTTTTCATCTGACACTTACGGTTATAAGAAAGGGTGTTTACGGATAAAATATTGTATAATACATTATTGTCGTTGATATATAAAAATAAATTTAAAAATATTTTTATATAATAAATATTCTGTTGTAAGTTAATAATTTTTAAAATATTTTTATGGCTGAATTTATATTTATCATTAAATTTAAAAACAGAATAAAAGATAATTTTTAAAAATGTTTCAAAAAAGCTTTTACTTTTTTGTTTTAAAAATATAATATTTTATTAAACTTTTATCAACATTGTTTATATTACGTTTTCTTTATTTCACTATTGTAAAAATATTCGAAATATTTTTATAAAATTTACAATGAAAATTCAGCAGCTTTCCACGTTATTCTATGAAAATGAAAGCATTAGATTAGTCAAAAAGACAACTAAATATTCAAAAAGGTCAAAGCCCTTTGTGAGTTTAAAGTATTATTATTCACTTTACATACACACACATGTATGTATGTTTTTCAATCTTTTTGTTTATCTATTATAAATGTTAAGTTAAATTTACATTTTGAACCACTTTTATATATTATTTTATTTTCATATTTTTAAGGTTTGGTCGATATATATATATTTTATTTTTTATCAACTGTTTCACAATTAACAATTTATTAATTATTTTTTAACTAAAAAAAATGGTATTACATTATTTTATTTTTTTTTGTTAGAAAACAAAGAAAAAATATTATTTATTCATGTATATATAAATTTAATTTAAGTAATTTAGTTATGAGCTTTCGATTTTGCTTAACACGAAATATCTTAAATCAGCTGATCGCTGTCAAACATTATAATACGTATACAACGAACGATATGACAATTATAATAATAACGAATTTTTATTGAAAACATCGTCACGAATTAAAAAAATATTTATTTTGTTCGATCACGTGACATTTTATTATAATTATTATTATTGTTGTTATTATTATATAGATATTTCTCGAAGATACGAAGCGATCGTCCACATTTGCCGTGGTGGCATTCGAAAGCGGTACGTATTATTGTTTATTTGGCACGTCGTCGTCTCGCAATAAATTGTTATTTGACATGACGATGGTGAGTACGGCGACTGCGGTGACAAGGCGGTGGTTTGAGGTGTTATATATATATATATGTGTGTGTGTGTGTGTGTGTGTGTGTGTGCGTGCGCGTGTGTGTGTGCGCGTGTGTGTATTATTACGAAAGGTGTCGGTTTGGCAGAGTGGCGCTAGTGTCTGCCGTTCAACAGGTCGCCTGATCAATACCGAAGTGGCGCTGGTGAGGGCGAGGTTTTTTCATCTCCTTAGGGTTGTCAAAATCGATTTATTTATAAATTTATATTAACAATATTTAATAATAAAAAACGATTTCGTGTTTTGATATATTTTTAACGATTGAACAATTTCATATTTAATAATACAATTCTGATTAAAATTTGTAATATAAATACTAGCGCCGGTGTTAGGTTCGCGGTGGTGTAGCATTATTTTTGTCAAATGCTACTTTATTTTTACATTAAAATTCAATATATATATAATTGATCTTATTAATATTTGATTCAATTTTGTTTCTGGCCTCTTAAAGTACTGCTACCGTATTTTTTAAACGTAGCGTTTCAATAGTTAATAATATAATGGTCTAATTTGTTTGTTTATAATGGCGTTTGATTCCGCATCATTATATAATTATTATTAATTCAAATTAATGCAAAATTATGATGATATATATATATATATTTGTTTTCAGAATTATACAATATATGTTAAAATTGATTGTAGAACTAGCGACTCGATTGCATGAATTAAATGAATAATATTTTTTTTTATAAAACGATTGTTTAATTGATCATTTAAATTATATATTAAGTATATATGAATAATGATAAAGATTTTTATTTAACTGGTCGTCAATGGAACTTTTTCGAATTGCTGAGTATGTGAAGAAGACAACGTAAAAAAGAAGAACAACAACAAATTATTAAATCATTAAAATCTTTAAAATTTATAAATAAAAATCAATTAATAATATAAATATTTAAAATTTATATATATGTATAATAATTAAAAAAAAATCGTCTTGAATCATCGGCGGCAACCCTGTTCATGTTCCAGCTGACATCTGAAGCCCCAAGGTCGCCTGTTGAACGTAACATTACCGACTGGGGAGGGTTTTTTTTTTTTTTTTTGGGGTGCGAGGTATGAGAGGAAAAACGTTCCGAATAAGGTGGGCAAACGGAGGTAAACGGGTGGCAAATACCCGCCAGGGTTGCCCGAGGGTTGGAGACAAAAACGGGGCAGGCGGAAGGCGGAGGGCGGCCGTTAGGGCGGATTGTCCGCGACTCTGTTACCCGGCAAAAAAGCTCATCGTTACACGCGCCGAATGGTTAACCATAGTAACCGTGGAAAAACCGACACGTACGCGTAAATTGACACGTCTATATTTATATGCGTTTCAAAACATATATTTTATGAATACATATATATATATATATATATATATATATATATATATATATATATATATATATAGGATAAAAATATTTTCGACAACCTTTGATCTGGATGATGGCCTTTTCGATTCTTTTTTTCTACCCCCTCAGTATTTTTTTTTATTTATTTTTTGTTATCGCAATGCTGAGCCGAAACCGAGCTTCTAAATTTGTTTTCGTTTCGGATCTTCTTTTTTTTCACTACTATCTGTGTGTGGGAAAAGTTCGATCTGCTCTATTATATATTCGGTTTGCAAAATCCAGTTTTATGATATGTATGTGTGTGTGTGTGTGTTTGACATGAAGGTAGGAATTCAATTGATGGATGCGGAAGACGTTCATTCTTCTTCATGAAATTGAAGATCGTTACGTATAAACAGAATACATATTGACGATATTTACACATATCATGAAATTGAATATATTTTAAATATAAACAACATAATTAAAAAAAAAATGTATATTTTTAATTGATTAAAATTGTTAATATAAATGTTTCTCGTCTATTGTTTATAAAATATATTTTTTAAATCTATTCTGTACTTAAAGAGATGAGTTCAAAAAGGTTAAAAGCCTCTCGAAATATAAAAGCTCTAAATAACTGTGGTGTTTTGTTGTCCACTTAATGGTTGTTAGACATTTGCTGTGGTTTTTTTTAGTGGTAAAATATATAAAAATACGTGAAAATATAGAAAATATCGAATTAAAATATTTTTTTGGTATTATGATTGTTAGATTAAATTCTAAAATAAAAATATTTATTATATTTTAAAATATGTATTAATTATTATTTTAATAAATTGTATAAAATCAATAATCGATTATTCCGAATTTCAACTCCATTCGAATTAAATTTTCTTCTCATTTATAATTAACTTGCGATCTTGTTGAGCTTTAAAGCATTGAATCTCATCTTTTCGCTCCGCGTTCAGTTCTCTGCGTTTCATACGAGATTAATAAAGCCGGATCCATATTAAATCTGCGTATACGAACTTTGCAATTTGGACAGGTTTAAAACAATAGAAGTTTAAACGCAACCGATAACTTTTCATACGGGAAAACTTCATATAAAGTAATTAACCTGAAGAAAACTTGGCCAATTTATTATTAATACATGTTTACGTTGTACATACACACTTTTATATAATATTGTATATTACTGGAGAGTTCACAAAGTTTATTAACTTTTGACAAAAGACTAATTATCTGAACGAGTATTGGATATATGAGTTGAGATTTTGATGAAAATCTATTAAGAAAATATACACACAATTCTCTTTATGTACTATATATATTAAAAAAATAATAATCGATATATTTTATTAAAAAAATACAAATATAATATCAATTATTATTATAGTTATTCATATTATGCACAATAAAAATAATAAATACTAGAAGGATTAAAAAAAATCAATTGTATTAATATTGGTGATTGGATTTTTTTATTATATTCATAGTAAAGGAAAATTTAACTTTTCACTGTAAAATCAGGCAAAATTATAACGATATACAAATATTACGTCTTTTTTATCACAAATTTCTACCTTTATATGTAAAACAGTAAAGTGTACATAGAACACAAGTGCAAATTTCGAAGAAATCTAATTAGTTACGAGACTGAATTATTTTTGCATTAAGTATACACTCGCATATGCTTTTATAAAATATGAAAATGCTAAATATATAATTTTCTCTATATACACATTTAATGATATATATACATAGCTATCGAAATAAGTTCGGGCGCATACGTCTTTTGCGAATTGGGATAGCGCTTTCGCGTTTAGTTATTTGTAAACGCGAGCTTTCAAAATCGTATTCAAAGTGAACGTGCGAGTTTCAACTGTAGGATTTCATTTATGTCCATTAGACATAAGGAGCTTTTGATATGACGGAAATAATGGGTTTTGGTGCGTTTATATCGACTACTTCGACCATTATTCAGAAAGCGGGTATTTTAAGCTCTATGGTTAATGTTACGTGCATTTAGATCGAACAAAGATGGTCACATTGAATGCAGTTCGAATGATGTCGGAAAATCGAGATCGAGACTACTTCACTGTCTAGTATTGAAAGCTTTCCAGTAAAAATATTTGATACTTTTATTGAAATACCAAATTATTATGCAATTATATTTTTTTTGAATTCTATGGTAATAAATTTTTATGCAAGAAGTTGAATTCATAAAAATAAATAAAAATATATATTGAAGTATAATTTAATATTTTGCAATATGTGATATCCTTTATATATTTATATTATAATAGAAATATATATAAAAAAATAATTCGAATTAATTCAAGTTTAATAAAAGTCGAATAAATATTGCAAGTAGTTATATTTTTGTAACAAAAAAAAAATAAATTGCCAAGTAAATATGAAAATAAATAATAACTTCGCAGTAAATTGAAGAAATAAAAAAGTATGCTAAAATATTATAACTGATTTTTTGAGCAAAAAAAAAAAAATTGAAATTTTCCTTGTATTTTTGTTTTGTTATTTAACTGCGAATGTTTCGCTGAATATATAAAGCTCATAAGTACGACGTTTACTTTGCAACAAACGAAAGCTCCCGACTAAGACTTTGTCTCGCTGGAGAAGTAAAAAAAAAACGGTCACATTTTTTTTCCGCGAAATTCATAATTCCCAAAGAAAGCTAACGAGAGAAAATAATAATAAAAAAAAATATATTCATTTCGTCGTGTTTGTTTGCGAAAAATGTAGCAAAGCGAAAAAATTTCATACGAAAACAATTTTTATTCATTCGACAATGTCGTTTCGTTTAATTTTTGCACTCGACCGACCGCAGCGTAACATTTTATAATTGCGCTTTTTAATTGAGCTTAAAGCTGCAACGTTTCAATGGAAATTTTACTATCGAAACAAAACAGAAATGTATTTATGTTTTTAGGGCGATTTTAGAAAAAAACATATTAAACAACATTTTAATAATATATCGTTAAAAATTAAAACAATATTCTAGACATCGATAAAAATATATATAAAATGAATTATTCATTATAAATAATTCATAACAATTCAAAGTTATAACGATATACAAATTTTTCTTAATATCGTTTTATGGTAACACTTGGAAGCTATCTTTTGTAATATAATATTTTATCTAAATTTTAAATAATAAATCACCATGTATATATATTATATATGCTTATATGGTATATATATATATATCTTGATTTGATCATATTACATCAGTATGCATCGATTGTAACTTTGTACGTGTATCAAACTTCGTGCAAGTAATAATAACTTTGTTTCGTATAAAATCGGTATAGCGTCAAGATTGCGTGAAATTTCTACTTGTCAAAGGATGAATACTGTGAAACCTTATCATATTTTTAAAATAAATATTTATATATAAAAATAATAATAGAAAATATATCGTGAAAAATACTTTTTAATTTATGAGTCTTGTATTTTTTATTCATTTTTTTAAATAATTAAGTTAAGATATTGTATTAATTTTAGAAGAAAAAAAATGGATAGTATTTTGATTCAATTTCCTTTTCAATTATTTTATTGTTTGTGAATATGAAAGAAAGACGAAATTATGCCGGAAGGATTCTAATAAAATTTAAAGGAAATTTAATTGTGATTATTTTTAAAATAAAAATGTAGATAATGGAAACATTGTTTCAAAGTTTCTTCAACTTTCAAATCGATTTTTGGAAATTTTATTTATAATTAAATATATTGCTATATATTTTGTTTTATCATATAATAAACTAATAATATTCATATTATATTTTATTGGAAAAAAATGTATGAAATTTTCTCAACGTTTTTAAGGAATATATAATTTATTATATAATATTGAAATTAGTCATATTATCATTTTCTTATATATTTATATAATTATATATTGTATATATATATAAATGAAAATCTTGAAATCTATTTGAATATTATTTAGTCCCCCCCCGTAGGGAAAATTTTATTTTGCGGTGCAATTTTGTCGTTCACAATAATTTCTACAAACCGTCGTCTGAATGCTGCTTAATTGCGAACGTCATCGTTTCGCTTTTGTAAACATGACGATTATGCGTAAGCGAAAAAAAAAAAACACCCAATCATCATAATTAATAACCGTGTTCATTCATGTCGTATGGCATATTGCGCAGTGGCGTGCGTCGACATTAATCATTTGCGGCAATTCCAGGTGCGTAACGTGGGATGAATTATATTTATTATTATTATTATTATTTATAAACAAAATGGATGCGTAACGTCTGATGATGGAAAATTTCTGAGACCGAAGCGTATCCAGAGTTTCCATTGTCAAAACAAACATAAACGTAAATTTGATAGGCTTTCGAAAGCTTTAATTCCGGAAGCTTTGTGTCCGACGTTGAGCGCTTAATCGCGATCGTCGCGGTTCGATATATATATATATATATATATATATATATATATATATATATATATATAGATAGATAAAATGATTTTGAAATAAACATCGCCCGGTCAGAGGCCAAATGGAACAAGTGCGTGAAGTGTTCTCGTTTTGTACTAGGTTTTAGCAAATCAGAGGCTATCAATCGCACATTAAAATATTTATTTTCAATTTTACTTATTTAATTATTTTATTTTAATATACTTTTAAATAATATGATATGTAATATTAATAAAAATTTTAATTTTAAATTATTTAAATTGAATATTTTTCTAAAAATGAATTAATTCTTGAAATAATGTTTGAGAATTATTGAAATGTGTAAGCTATCGACGTTCAACAGCGAAAGGGCGTAAGTGTTTTCGAACGAACAAAGTTCAAAGCTTAATCCATCATGCGTATAGTAGATGAAATGTAGTGTTTTGTATTAAATCCTACCACTCAATGGATTATTGTTGGTTTCTTTTCGTAATATATATATATATATATATATATATATATATATATATATATATACATATATGTATATATGGTATACATATTTGAATTATTTCATGTTTGACATTAGTTTATTTTATTACGTGTATTAAATAAATATGATATTATCTATTAAATATTGTTAAAGTAATAATCGATATATAATATTGTTTTAAAGTAGATTTGCGATAATGGATATTGTCGTGAAATAATTCAGTTTAACTGTCAAATATGACGTATTGCTTCCTGAAATTGTCATAACTTCTACACCTTCTCGTAATCCATAATTGTTTTATATATTTCGAAATAATTATTGATTAATTTTATAATGTGATTAATCGAAAGTGATAAATTGGAAATTCTAGTTTATCAATTGAAAAAAAAGTATTATATTTAATATGTTGAAGTTTTTTTATGAATATTTTGAAAACCACTGGATTTAAGTATGTGATTTGTTGACACATTTAAGTGTTAGCTTTGCTCAATTTTGGTTTCTTTGTTAAGATTTAACGACGTTAATGATTTATTTATACACAATTATTCTCATTACTATGCGCGTTTCAATAAATATTTATATGAAATTAACATATAAATTCTATATTTATTTGATAATTTTGTATTTATTATAAAATATTTAAGAATAACCATTTTTTTTTAAATTGCTACATCCGAGTGCAACACTAAAATAATATTATACTATTAAGTTCATTCAGAGAGCAATACAACAGTTTTATGATATTATTAAAACATCCATTAGAACCAGTTTGCTTTTAGTGAAGACAACCAAAAACCACCCGAGAGAGACTTTAAAGTGTATTAATTTATATTATAACGTAGATAGTTAAAATTCAAAGAATGGATATGACATATTAAGAAAATTGTCAAAGTGCCCGTTAATGATTAAACGAAAACGCGTCCATCATAACGTCGTACGTAAACACTTACTGTGACCGTAAATCTTGCAAGCGAGCATAATTAATAATTGAGAACGTTTCGAGGGAAAATCGTTTAATTATGAAACCGTTTTTGGGTCCTAATTCCCGCACGAAACTTCACGTTTTCACTGTAAAAAATCTACCTTTCGAAACTTTCGGCGATCGTAAAGTTTGACCGATTTCATTATCTAGCCGCGCTCACTTTTATTACTAGACCTAAGGGTCTTTATACGTTTTTGAGGTCTACGTTTTTTTTTTCGTCCGCAACCCTTATTTTATGTGTGCCATGTCACTCTTTGTCCGGTGAAAAGTCTTTTATTGCGACCGACGCACGGTGAAAATCGCATTAGAGAAAATAGACTACATACCAACTACACACACACACATAGAAAAGTTAAAGGTTTTGTTTGTTTATTTGTTATGCGGATTATATTTTAACCTTTGTTCGCTGTATAAAATGAAGATTCATGAAGGGATTATTCGTATTCAATCGACAGTTGTGAAAATACAAAAATGTTCAAAGCTTACGTTTAAATATTCATTCAAATTAATATATTCATTATTATATAATACAATTTTTTTGTAGGAAAATATATTAAAATAAGATTATATAGAATAATTATTATTATTTATTGTTTATTTTAGTTTGATATATTTTTTCCTTTAAATTTATTTTAATATATATATATATATATATATATATATATATATATATAATAGAAAAATAATATGATTTCACTAATCGACACCGTCACAAGTTTCCACTAGGAAAATTAAAATAAAAAGTACAACTTAGAAGTTTTAATTAAATTTTCATCCCTCGTCTGAAGAATAGATGATACTTTAGAGAGCGCACTATGTAGAATGAGAAAATTATTCCAGTGTTTGTCAAACTGCGGTACGCGTCTGCGACGTGTCGATAAAACCGTCCCCGTTTTCCCGTTTGACGGACGACAATGGCGGAAAAGCGTCTGAAAGTAGAGTAATCTGCTCGGAAAAACCGCAGATCGATACCGGAAAATAAACACGAAGATTCACCCCCATTATTATATTTCGCAGCAGTGGTTGTTTTTGTTCGCGGCGTTGAACGGGGTAATTTAATTTCTTCTTTTTTTTTATCCGACGCGTTTTATAAACGACGCCGGATGAGCGTCGACTCGATTGAGCTATCGCGTTTTAATATGGACGCCCTTTTTGTTTGTGTTTTTCCTCCCCCCCAGTTTTTCCACGAAAAGTTGCCTTATTGAGTTTTCTTCTCGTGTACGCAATATATATATAAAGGAACGAAAGTTTTAATACGAAATTTTCAAAGGTCAAAGGGTACAACTATGCAAGAATGATATTTAAATTTTTCAATCGTTTTAAACAATATGTTTTTTAGTCGATGACATTAAAAAGTTTGAAGAATAAAATATTTTAGGATCAAAGTTATGACATTTTAAGGATTTTTTTTTAAATATATATGATTTGATTTTCGGAAAAGTATCGCTTTCTAAATTAAAACTTTCGCACATTCTTCGGATAAATACGGGAGCATTGTTTTGTATTCGTCGTATTTGCGATACGTTATAAGGAAAGTTTGTTTTATTTATTTTTTTTTTGGGGTCCTTGGGGTATTTGAATAATGGCCTACACGCGAAACCGATAATGTAATGAACGGCCCATACATAATTGACGTTGGAAGCGAATTCGGCTGTTAATTTATTTAGCGTCTCGATAAAATGTTCCGAGGCATTTTCCAACCAGGAAAATTGCTACCGGGGATAATTTAGACTAGGCCATATTTTCCCAGGACAAAGATCAATACCGTGCACAATATATCTAAATCCTAGTTTTATGTAAATTAAAGATCTAAACGTTAAAACATTTAGACGTTGAATGATAATATTATCTTACATCTTACTGTTTAATACGAATAATGATAATATTATTTATAATTATGTGGATGAATCTAATATAGATTCATATATGTTTAATTTTTTTTCTTATATTAGAATTATTCGTCGAAATGTTATTTTTTTTGTCGAAAAAAATAATATTATATTAGAAAAAAAAATGTCATTAGATTGTAGAAATGTTATTTTTTTTATATTTCGATATTCGAATCCTTGATTTCATGTAAAATACGATTTTATCGAGTAAACTTCAGAATTGCTCGTAAAAATTCTAAATTGTTAGCGTAATTCTCTTGTCGTATAAAATATGATATTTTAGAGTGGAATTCGATTTTACTATATAAAATTTAACATTTTAGTATTGAATTTGATATTTTGAGTAGAAATTCAATATTATCAATAATATATATTATTACCGTATTTAAAATATTACCAATCAAAACGCTAATTTATACGCAGTAATAACACAAGTTATTTTGGAATATAATTTTAGTTAAAAAAAATCATATTTTTTTTTGTAACATAAAGTAAAAATCTTCTACAACATTTTTTAAATAAAAATTTATATTCAATACTTTTTTTTATATACAAATTATTATATCACTAGTTAATGGAAAATAATATATTTAAATATTTTATGACAACATCATAAATCGTACTTTTACCGTATTAAATCTATGCAAACACACACACACACACACACATATATATATATATATATATATATATATATATATATATATATATGAGCATAAATATACTATATTTATATTAATAATAATATATAGACGTATATAGAAATGTGCGTTTACGTTTACGAGAGGATTTTGACGTAAATTGAATTCTGTTCGATCAGATTCTATTATCCGGCGGAGTTTGAGGGGGTAAAAAAAAAGAAATATATATATATATATATATATATATATATATATAAACGTAATTTCATCGCACGAATGAATGATTGCACGATTGTGTGTATGTTCGATAGTTATGTAAGGTTTTTATGTTAACAAAGTAAAGTGAATATGTCCGTCGAAACGATGTATTTCGATAAAATAACGAACGACGTATGAAAAAAAAAAATCGCTTTTATCGTCGGATTATTTCACTATTAAGTCGCGATGGGGGGATATTTTTATTTTTGTTGTTATTGTTGTTGTTTGTAAGACGATATTTTAGTAAGCTTAGACGATGGAGCTTTTGTATAATATTTAGTATATTCTATATGTGCTCGAATCACTGTTTATCGCTTCAACTGTAATTGATTTGCTTACGTTTATAATATAATATATATTATCATAAATTGTTCATTATTTAATAATAATAGAATTATTAAAAAAAAATGTTTTATATAAATTATAAAAATATGTAAAATTCAATAATAATAAGTCTGAACATACAAGATTTCGTAGTGTCTTTGATTTATTTATTTATGATAAAATATATTGTAAATTTATATTATTTTATATATTTGTATGTTGGAAATGTTAAAAAAGTGGGGTTCTACTGTATTATGAAGATTTAAATCTCATACATTTTTCGCAATGTGCAAAAAAACGTCGATATGTAAAAATGTTTTCTCAGAATTTGTGAATTTAATATTATTTTTTTATTGATATATTTTTATCATATAGAGTAGTATATTATATTTTACATATTTGATTGGTATAAATATATATCTAAAAATGAGGAAATTTATATAAAAAAAAACAATATATATTTTTTTGAGTTATGAAATCACAAAATATTATATTGTATATATTTTTAAATATTTATTAAATCTGAATTCAAAGAAAAATTATATTTTTTATTTATAAAAAATATTTTTTATATAATTTATTGATATTATATAAAATATGTATTATTTTTTATTTATATAAATATCATTAACAAAGGTTCTATATATGATATTATTAATTATAAATTATATAATTTTTATTTAACACATCATTTACGGGGTCGGATTTAACAAAGACTACGCTTATAACGGAAGAAAATGAAACCATATATTGATTAGATTTCGAAAAAAATATTTCGATTTTAAAAAGATGACCGAGTGCAGTCTAGTCTCCCGCATTTGATGTCGTCATTTCGTAGACTGCGATTACAGTCTCCCGCAAAAGATGTGTTAAGATATACTATGACTCAATTATTGGATTATTTATATGATATTTTTCTCGATTAAAAATATATATATATATATATATATAAAAATGTGTCATTTTTTTCGAACGATATTGTATATAATCCAAAATTTAAATATGTTTATGATGTGATATAACGAGCGTGGAAATATTTGAAGAAACGTGATATATCGGTTAAACACGCGTTCATTTCGCGTGATATATATGCGGGATCAGTGTCGCGAAAATTTTCCCCTTACAGTGCGCGAAAACTTCTATTATTAGCAACGCTTCAGCTTCTTTCACGGAAAAACCTCTTAATTCTCACGTCACCATTCATCACCATCGTTCATCATTAACGTCATACAAAACAAAATGTACATACACATTATATATATATATATATATATATATATATAATTCAAAATATTTTTTTTTTAAGTAAATATATATTGAAAATTCGACGTCGATTGTCCGAAAAAGACGTCGTATTAATTTTCAACTGAATTTTTCCAACTAAGAATCAAAGCGGAATCTATTCCAATGATATTCCACGAGTTTCATGTTCCAATATGAACGCCACGTTAGATCAAAGCGATCATTGAACATTCGGAATTTAATTAGCAATCAGTCTACAGCTTATTGGAATTTGTCAGATTTTACCCCTCATACCTTCTTCGTCTCGATCTTCTTTATATATGTATATATACAGTGCGATATCAAAAAAAGCATTCTATCGGCAATATTATATATATATATATATATATATATATATCGCAGTGAAAGCATTTCTGTTTAATATTTATTAAATTTATCGAGCATGATGAGGGTCAATTAGGGTATATATATAGGTCTACTTCAAAATTTCGACAGCGTAAATTTGGTATTATATATAATACTAGCTAAAATTAATAGAATATAAAATATCGATAAGATTTATATTAATTCATATATTTTTTATTATAAATATTTTTTTTAAATAATACCACAAGATATCAGGAAAAAAATTTTGATGAAAATTATTGAATACACACACACACACACACATATATATATATATATATAAAAGAGGAAAATTTTCAGATAACGTCGACAGGTTTTCACGCGTATAGAAGAGCGACCCGATAAAAACGTTGACAAAACACCCTTATCGTTCGAATTGACGCTTATGAATTTGGTACACGCGTGGAAAACGGGGTAGGTTTGGGGGCACGAAAAACCTTTTGGGACCCGCGAGAACTCGCATAAATTGGTTTTGTATTAAATTTACGACGTTCCAGATAGATTTCGAAGGAACGAAACTCGACCGTTTAACGTCGTTAATTTTGATTTACAACGCCGTCGCGCATTATAACGAATTTTGTCGTCGGAAAATGTATTCTATTTATTTTTTCTCATCCGTTTGGCGAGTTTTCCGCGTTGATTTCCTCGCGCCGTTCCCTCCCCCCACCCATGACGGTCGCCCCGTCCCTCGCCATTCATAAAGATTTGTGTTCGATAATAAATAAATGTTTTAAATTGCGATATTGAAGTCGCTAACGAGATTTATGTCGTTTTTGTACGTTTTGTAATAATAAGGGTGCAAACGCGACAATATATTTTGTTTTCAGGGTGAAGTTGAACGTTTATAAATTACCCGTATTTTACTATATTTTCGAGATGAAATTCGATTCGAAACGAATGAACTGAATATAATAATAATTTGAAAATGTTTTTCTTTATATAATATAATCATTCTCATTCGATATATTATATTATATAAATATAAAAATATCGTACATTTTATTTTATTTTAGATCAAAGAATATATTATTCATATTACATTTGATTATATATGTCATTTTTCTTTCGACGAAAAATAATGTTAATATTTTTTTTTGAGATCTGATACTTGATAATGTTATCATAATATTTTATCAACTTTAAATAAATTATTTTTAATAATATAATAAATTAATTTTAATTTCAATCATAAAACAAAAGTTAGTATTATTTTTGAATAAAACCTTAATTTATTTTTTTTTAGAATTGAGTCATTTATAAACATTTGTATTCTTTGTCATATAAAAATGCTTTAAATTACATATTATTTAATGCTCTTTTATATAAAGTAAAAATTAAAATAATTATGAAAAGTTAAAAGTAAAACTGTCGACTCAATCAAAAATTTCGCTTTCATTTTAAAAAACCTTTTTCGTCATCAATTTAATAAATTCTATATAAAGACTAGAATACAGTTAATTTAATTTTTTTAATTTATTTATTGCAAGCATTTGTATTTTTTAATATTTAAGTAATTTATTAATAATACAAAAAAAATCATCCATTTTTCAAAAAATTACGCAGTTATCGTTAAATATAATTTTCCAATGTGAAATATAAATTATGAAATGAAAATAACTGAACAACAAACAAAAAAGGAGAGACTCGGAATATTTAAAGATGTAACAATTTTCTGATAAATATTTTTATTACGTTAAATGCGAACTATAAAGCATTCCTTTATTACTTGCCGTTTCCGGCGCCCATTCAAAATGCGATTATATCCGTCCAATTAGATAAAAATTGAAAAACGACACTGTATAAAAGCTGAAACGCGAAAAATATCTGAAAGCTTTTTCCGCTGAAAATAAACGTAGTTTTTCTGCCCCGTTCCACGCCGTCTGCGTCGACTTGTGCTTTTAAGGGGTAGCGAAAAAGCTCCCCTATTTTTTTTTTGCTGTTTTGTAGTTGTGACGACTACGGAGCGTCAATTAGTGTCACAAGAAGCTCCGCGTCGTTAACTGACCATTGACCTGTGTTTCTCAAACTTGTGCACTCTCTTTTGTCGTCGTAAAACGTTGAAAAGGTTTCCCGTCGAGATTAATTACCGTGTTTCGCCATTTATGGCTTGAATGTGCCAAAGTTGCGGACGAAAATTGTGTTTGTATTCCACTTTTAGGAAATTGGGATTTTCCACGATTATACGGCGCTTTTCTTTTTATATTATACGATAAATGAAAATATGTAACTCTTAAAGAATCGATATTGACGTTTATATTTTGTAAAAATATTTATATCATTCATATATATATATATATATATATATATATATATATATATATATATATATATATATATATATATATATATATATATATATATATATATATATATATATATATATATAATTTAATACGTCAATATTTTTTCATATTTTTAATTAAATATTTAATTATTTATAAATATAATAAAAATTAAATTATTTAAAATTTAAACGCAGTTTTGGAATTCTCGATTTAAAAATTTTAATTAAATCGTGTTTTAGATCAACACACATAGAAATAAATTAAAATTTTGTTAACAATACGTTTATATTATATATTTAAGTCTCCATTAACAAAAAAAAAATATTTAAAATTAATATGAATTAATTTTTACCTTATATTTTTAATCATAATAAAATTTATAAGTATACAAAAATGTTAATATAAAACGATATATAAGAAAATGTTCATATAAATCAATTAAGCTTTCATCCAACGATATTAATATTTTACGAAAAAAAAGAAGATTATAAAGATAATTATGTTTAATAAGAGAGTAACTGAAAATATATTATATTAATATATATATATATATATATATATATATATATATATATATATATATATATATATATATATATATATATATATATATATATATATATATATATATTAGAGGGTAGTGTAATATTTATAATCTTAAATACGCAAAAATATTATATATATATATATAATAAAAAAACACACATATATAATTATTATTAAAAAAAAAACATAACGATTTTATGCTGAAAGCACTTGATTCTCTTGACATATACAAGTTAAATACGCATTTGAGGTGTTTTTACTCGACGCGCACTTTTCCTTTTTCACTTTTGTCGAGAAGAAAATGGGAAATTTATCCGCCTTTATATATATATATATATATATTTGCTTATATAAATAAATTCCGTTTTCTATGTGCACGTTTTTTGATGAACACAACAAAGAATGCTTTTAAAATTTAATAAGAAATAACATCGCGTTTTCCATTTCTCCTAATTTAAATTGCTACTCTCTGAAAAACGTATTGTATGCGTGCTGAAAACTCGTCGAAATAAATAATTCAGATGTTTTAATTTTAATAAAAAATATTACTATTTCCAAAAAAGAAATAATTCCACGCGAATATATAAAATAATATATATATATATATATGATGCGATGTTTGAAAACGGTATTTTCTTATTGCTTTTTTTGAGTATTTTTTTTTATATATATATATATAATATGCGAAAGGTTTGTTTATTTATTATTATAGATAAATATTTTTATTATTATTTATGACAAAATTCTCGGTATGAATTCGTGCTGTCGCATGGAATAAATAAATATATATATATTTTTTTTTGTGGGGGGTAAAATTTATATTTCGAACACAAATGACGATACACGTTTAAAGCAATCGGCCAAAGCGCGACGATTCATGAATATTTATTGTCATGAAAACTGAAACAACCCAAATTAGACAATTTTCAGAATTCGAATTTTTCACGGTGAAATTTCACGTGACGTTCGTCACATTTATAACTTTTTTTTATTGTATGTACATCATATTTTTTATTGCTTTGTATCAAAATCAAGCGAATTAGCATACGTTATTATATTTAAATTTTTATATCATGATATATAATATATTGTTAATTTTAAATTTAATATTATTTATCAATTATATTTAAGTGAATATAATTTCTAGACGTTCTTTTTACTTAGAAAAGTTTCTAATAATATAAACTTTATATTTTTAATGGATGATCAGAGTTATAAAATAATAAATCAATGTCATAAACTTTGAAATAGATGTACGGATTCTTAAATGATGAGGTTATATTAATTAATTTCAAGATTGAAATGAAAAAAATAAATAAAAAGCATTTTTATTTTTTAATTAAAAGTTCATAATATTTTATATACACTGAAAAAATCTTCATTTTTAAAACTTCGATTTTCTAAAAATTAATCAATATTTTTTTATTATTATACCATATATTTATATGATTTGTATTGTTTTGCAGCTTTAGATGTTTCTTAGCGAGCTTTTATCATTTAAATACT